>NIVC01000282.1:572500-622500 GCA_002269645.1 Macrostomum lignano | reverse complement strand
ATGCTGTTCTTCATCTACGCCGTCATCGGGATGCAGATGTTCGGCAAAATCCGGCTGGACGCTGAGACGCACATCAACCGGAACAATAACTTTCGCACCTTCTTCTCCGCCTCGCTGGTGCTGTTCCGGTCGGCTACCGGAGAGGCTTGGCAGGAGATTCTGCTCGCCTGCGTGAACGGTGCGGCTGTTTATCTAAATTATTGCTATTGTGCCTGCGTTACCAACTGTCACACATTCTGTTCCCGGATACTTCAGAGATTGAGCCAACTTACTATTAGTAGTACTATGATCAAATCTTGAGAAGGTTCATTTTTTCAATTTCCAGCAGCATCATTTAGTAGTGTTTGCACCTGTTTGCACGATTTTTATAGGGAAGAGAATCTAATGCAGTGTACTTTTATGCAGATCCTCAAAAGGTGAAATGCGATTTGTCCTCGCCGGGTGGCAACAATCTTCGACAGCAGCAGCAGCAGCAGCAGAAGCACTCAGTCAGTCCGCAATCGATGGAGTCCTGCGGCAGCTCCATAGCCTACCCGTACTTTATCAGCTTCTACATGCTGTGCTCATTCCTGGTGAGTGTCCAGAGTCTCAGAACAGATCAATACTCACTCGCTCTTTGCCCCCCGCCCTTTCCCGTTGTCCTCAACAAACGCAATGCAGCCGAGGCCAAGTGCGACAGGCACAGCGACCCGTACATCGAGTGGAAGACTCACAACCATAGCGGGCAGACTGAGGAGCCCAGCTGCCAGCAGCTAGTCGGATATCCCTATTTTATCTCATTCTACATCATCTGCTCCTTCTTGGTAAGGGGAGGCGCCGATTGCAGGGAGATTGAGTCTCCCAGGCATCATCCCACCGCTTTTTTGCCGGAGAATTCACCTCCCCGTTAGCACGCTTTCATCCTCTTAGAGCCAAAACTCCTCTACCCCCTTGAGTTTTCATTTCCCTGTTTTCATTCTTTTTCTTCTCGCTCTTACTTCTGAACCAGTTTGGATCTTTCACGTCTATCGAGTCTAGGGCGTAGCCAGGATTTTCCATTTGGCGTGGCGCATCTTTGGAAGTTGAGAGTCATTTTATTCGCCAGCACCAGGGGCTTTAGCACCAGGGAATTTAGCACCAGGGACTTTAGCACCAGGGGCGCCAGCACCAGGGGCGCCAGCACCAGGGGCGCCAGCACCAGGGGCGCCAGCACCAGGGGCGCCAGCACCAGGGGCGCCAGCACCAGGGGCGCCAGCACCAGGGGCGCCAGCACCAGGGGCGCCAGCACCAGGGGCGCCAGCACCAGGGGCGCCAGCACCAGGGGCGCCAGCACCAGGGGCGCCAGCACCAGGGGCGCCAGCACCAGGGGCGCCAGCACCAGGGGCGCCAGCACCAGGGGCGCCAGCACCAGGGGCGCCAGCACCAGGGGCGCCAGCACCAGGGGCGCCAGCACCAGGGGCGCCAGCACCAGGGGCGCCAGCACCAGGGGCGCCAGCACCAGGGGCGCCAGCACCAGGGGCGCCAGCACCAGGGGCGCCAGCACCAGGGGCGCCAGCACCAGGGGCGCCAGCACCAGGGGCGCCAGCACCAGGGGCGCCAGCACCAGGGGCGCCAGCACCAGGGGCGCCAGCACCAGGGGCGCCAGCACCAGGGGCGTCAGCACCAGGGGCGCCAGCACTATACTGTTAGGGGAGCTAAATACTTTTTCGGCAGCCGATCAGGAGGATTCGCATCCCTAATCCTGGTTACGCCCCTTGATCTGATATCGACCTTTCATTTTAGAAAACTAGGAACATTAAAAAATATTTCAGAAAACTTAAGTCTACCCAATACGTTTGAAAAAGTTTATGAACAATTATGAAAACCAGACACACATCAGAAAGCTTCCATCTTCATGAAACTCGTTCAGCCTTTACCATCTCTTTCAATCTGCCTCATTGATTTTTTTAACACCAATGACTGCCAAGGTGATGGGACTGGATTATTTTTACGTGCGTGCGGATTGAATGCAGCCTGCATTTTTACCTGTTATGTGCTGGCAGCCTGCACTGCATGACAGCCTTGAATAATGCTGTGGAAGATTCTTTACCTAAAATCTAGCATAGAATATTATACAGAAGGTCTTTTTGTTATTGCTTTCGATAGGAGGCAGATCCAATGTTAATCTTTTGGTATGTTGTGCCTTTCCTATATAGCTATATTGATATTCATGGGGCTTTTCCTTTAGAAAATTAGCATGTTTCCTGTGCCTAAAAACCATTAAAATGGCACGGGTCAGCTCATTGGTTTTTTATGAGTCTATTTTGTCATTCTTAGCTGACTGTGTAACAATATGTGTAACAGAGATGATGCGTTTTTATGATTTTAAGGTACAGGAAATGTACATAGAGTAAAAAATTGACATAGAATTCCAATTCTGAACGAAAAGCTTTATGAATATCAATAGAGCTAAGAGAAAGGCACAACATATAAAAACATGAACATTGGGTCTGCCTCCTATGGAAAGCAATGATAACAATTTTCGTGCGGAAAAATGAAAACTCCCTATCACTATAGTGTATTTTACGACAAAAAATCAGCCTCACAAACACTATCAATGTGACAGCCACAGATAAATAAATGAACGGAGGATATTTTATACTTTGTAAACAATTGCTCGCCAAATTTTGAGGGGGCAAAATTCCAGCTATCAGATTCCGAGTTCCTAATGAAGCAAGCAAGTCCCAGGTGTACTAACGGAGGTTTTTTGCAAAGACTAGCTTTCTGCACAGCGATAATAATTGTTAATATCCTAAGGAAAATGATGTTTATAGCAGAAAGCTGGGAGCTTTGGCCATGGCTTAACTCTAACTCTTCCGATAGCCGATGTCCTTCATAGATCGATTATCTTGATAATCTTGTGAGCTGTGCACCTCGGACAAAACGTGTGCTTGCTTCATTTGGCATTTGGAAGTCCAAAATTTGTACTATAAGTTGTCCATGTATATGGTAGTTGCATCACTCTCTTAGATTGTCTCTCAGCTAGTGGGAATAAAATCCTAACTGTTTCGGATTCGGATTAGAGAAGCACCTGTTTATATACCGGATTAACCTCAACTTTGGGGCTGTGGATTTACTATAATAGACTGTAGAATATTGAATTGCAATGATGGAAGGACTTACTAGCTTGCTTGCTTTTGGTGTGATGGGACCTCAGTCTTTTTGCATTTTTAATCTACATAATGACTGCTTTATATTGTTAGAAACTCCGATGAAACAGTGTTGGGAAAGTCATCGGTCAGTATTGCTATAAGTAGTATTAGTTGCATTTTTCACGCGTGATAATCCAAATAGTCTGCTATAAAACAAATATAGAAAATTGAGCTAAAATATAATAGAAAAGTTTCAGGATTACATTAACACTCTTAAGACTTAAGTAACTTTCCCAACACTGTATTAGGGTTAGTCAGCGAGGTTTAAATTTTATAAATGTTTAGCTTTCATTGATGCATTAAGGCATTTCAGTAGCACTAAAACCTACACTAAAATCTGCAGATTATCAACCTATTTGTTGCCGTCATCATGGACAACTTCGACTACCTGACCCGGGATTGGTCCATCCTAGGACCGCACCATCTGGACGAATTTGTGCGACTCTGGTCCGAGTACGATCCCAGCGCAAAGTAAGCGTTTAAACCTGAGTTGTTGAATCGTAAAAAAAGATTTACGAGAAAGTCGTCCAAGAATCGTTGTGTTGGCGCTTAACTTTCGCTAGAGATGTGTGACTCTAATTCATCAAGCGTAGCACGTCTCAAATGCGACTCTACGGCAGCTCTAGAGTCGTTCTATCGTCGCGCTACACATTTAGCTAATTAATTTAGCCCTTGTGCAGTGTACAGTTTGTATTGTACAGCAAAGTCATTGTATAGTCAGTTCTCGGCTCGGCTGAAGGCCTTTCTCTGCAGAGGGTTGAACAATAGTCTATGGCCAGCCAGCCCTGCTGACTGCTCGGGCAAGACCGGATTTTTTTAGTCTTCGGAGTGAAAAATCGAGGCAGTACCTACATGTACCTAGCCTAGTGGTCTGGCGCGGCGCTTTGATGTGCCAGCGGCCCAGACTCGATTCCAAGTGCAGTCACATTAATTTGGGGCTGCTAAATTGGAATCTCGACTGGTAATTAACGCCCTGAGGGCCAACCCCCAAGGCACAGTGAAGTGTACATGCCTAACGATAAATAAAGTTAGGGCTGCTGTACACTCCTGTGTGAGTGTGTGGCTGTGCGTATGACTGCGTACGTATCCGCGCACTTGTTTGCATGCTCACGGGAGTCGGCGGAATGGGCAGCTTCTCGCCGGTTGTGTGACAATGTCGCTTAAAGTGCGCCAGGGTGCACACAGCCGCTCACACACACGCCTTTAATGAAATAAAAAACATTTACCTAAAACATTTTTAAACTATTGAGGTGATTATTTTCTTATTTCAGAGGTCGCATCAAGCATTTGGACGTTGTGACGCTGCTAAGAAAGATTGACCCACCGTTAGGCTTTGGAAAACTTTGTCCGCACCGGAAGATCTGCAAGGTGGGTGTCTGTAAGCAAAGTTCAAACTCATTGAAGTTTGTGGTAAGCAATGCACAATTTTTCTCTCCAACTCTTCAGCGTCTGGTGTCCATGAATATGCCACTAAACTCTGATGGTACAGTGATGTTCAACGCCACCTTGTTCGCGCTGGTGAGAACCAACCTCAAGATAAAAACCGAAGGTAAAGCTGTTGTTACACACAACTTGTAACCGTGGAGCGTCGCTTTGAAATGATTTTTCTGCGCTAATTTTTAGGCGAAGCAAGCATCGACCAATTGAACGAGGAACTTCGAGTGGTGATCAAGAAGATCTGGAAGAGAACCAGCAACAAACTGCTGGACCAAGTGGTGCCACCAGCAGGGAGTGCGTGGCATTATAGTTTGATACAGTGCAGTCCCAGTAGTTGGCTGCTTTCCTCTTTGTTATCACTTTTTTGTAAAACTTCAATCGCTTCAGGAGAAGATGACGTCACAGTGGGGAAGTTCTACGCGACCTTCCTCATCCAGGACTACTACAGGCGGTTCAAGAAGCGCAAGGAGAACCGGGAGAAGCAGAAACAGCTGGGCCAGATCGGGCTTACTCCGGCGCAGCGTGACGATGGCGCCAACATACTCAAGGTGAGCCTGTAGAGCAGGTGCGCAGCCCCCACAACGCCCGACCATGGTGATAAGCAGCATGCATAAACCTCTCTGTTATGCACGGTCGCATGGAATCAGAACACCGACTGTCTCGACTCGACTATACTACCTTTTTATTTAGTAAAACAAATTTAAAAGAAGATATTATTTTTCCGGCATCGAAATTGGAGTGGAAGTTGAATATAACTTTATGTTCACATACAACATAGATACATTAGATGAATGTTTCCAATATGACTTACATGCATAACTTACCTGTTCATAGCATGTTTTAAAACTAAGTCCCCCCAGAAGACAAAAGTTTGCAAGCCAGATTGCATTGATTAAAGGGTTTCAACACCCTTAAATTTTACTTTGTTTAATAACAAAACATTTTTTAATACTTTTCAACTAGAAATGAGCATTTGTTTGTACAAGATGCTCTAGTTTTCAAATTGATTAATCTTAAAGTTGGTCTGCCACGCATTTCTGGCCCTTTCTAATGTCCCTAAAGTCGCTTTAAATCCCTAAAAAACTGTGCCGCCTTCTCCACTGACACTCGCTCACATCCGCTGTCAGAGCGGCGATTCGGCAGCCCCGACCATTGCAGCGGCTGCAGCCACCGCAGCTGCCGCTCTCGCCGGCCCAGACGTGATGAAGCTGCACGAGGTACGGCCTTTCTAGAGAGTCCTAGGCTGTGCGGAGCGCAGTATAAACCCCACCCGTCCACCTTTTCTTGCTCGTCTGTCTTCCAGGAGTCATCAGAGTCTTAAAATTCCTTTTCATCATTAATTTTTATTAAAGCTTCATTATTTTTTCTCACCTCGCCAATTGCAGTAGCATTACTTATATGTAATCACTCTACATTAATTTTGAATCTGTGTCTTTGTACAGCGTCAGTTTTTGTTTGTCGGTTTTTATTAGCCTAAAAATGAAAATTTTAATTAAAAACGAAATTCTACTCAAGTCACGGAAGAGTGCACTGTTCCAAAGGATTAAGATACACATCTTTCATCAGAAGCCAGTTTTCTTAAAATATTTTTTTTACTATTTAATTTATGTGCAAAGCATACTACTGCTAGAAGCTTCTTGTTTTAGTAGTGACCGCAGTTCTATTTCCGTATTCCGTTGGTTAGAGCACGCCTAAATCCTTGTTGATCCCAAAGCCTGTAGCCTGTTGTAGGACTTTGTTTAGACTTTTATCGTTCAGCTTTCTGCACCAGTGCATTTTGTCGCTGAAGATGGGAAAGAATTATAATTTATGCATTCGTGCTGACCTTCTACGGGCTTTGCTTATTCAAAGTGACGCTTCGGTCCCGAAACTCTAGCAACGAGTCGGTTGCTAAGCACTTCGCGTCGATTGGCTTTTGTATCAGAAACTCTTGGTAGCTTTATAGTGAACCGAACTTGAGCTTATTCATCTGCAAGTATGTCAGGCCTACAAGTACACCTGGTACTCATTTAATGCATGCTTGGTCACTTTCATTGGCATTCTAACTGCGAGGACTTCCATGTGTTTCATTCTTGTTTGTCAATTTAATTCATTTCCCTTCACTGAACAGTCGTCATTAGCCCAGCTTCTTTGGCCAAATTTAAGCATCAAAAGTTATCAGTAGTCAAAACGCGAACTGTTCTCCGTCCGAATTCCAGGCTGGACTGCGCGCAATTCAAGACCAGGGACCCGAAATTCGGCGGGCGATTTCCGGCGACCTGGAGGAGGACGCCTTCCAGGGGCCGAGAGGCGCAGGGGACTACCCCAACCACAGGGTGCGTGCTGGATTGCTTTTTAAACTGTGCTCAATCCAGATAGCAAGTGTTCCATCTGACAGTTAGCTCCCGTTGGAAACGTTACCGCGGCAATAATTGATAAAGAGTCATTGAAAACAACCCACTAGTGACTCAAGCAACTCTGGGGCGACTCTTGTGACATTTTTAACGACTGCAACGGAGATGCGACTGTTGAGTCACGAGCGCATCACGCGAGCTGTAGAATCGTAAAAGAGTCGTTGAAAAAGTCGTCCAAGAGGTCCAAGTCGTCCTTGTGTTAGCGCTTAATTTCCTATTAACTCGCCTCGGATACGACTCTACGGTCCCGGAGTCATTGTAGAAGCGGCCCAAAGCCGTTTCAGAGTCGCAGGCAATCAGAACGTTTCAAATTGACTCTTAAGCAACTTTTTGGCCACTTTTACACTGAGCTGAGCTGCTCCTGCGTCAAGTTCAGTTAGCAAATATACCTTTTTGCGATCTAGTTTGCCAAAACTGCGACTTAGTTTGCCCATAGCAAGCCAAGAAGAATTTTTATCGAGAATCAATTCGGAATTGTGACGAAATAAACTGTAACAGTGAACAATAAACAGCGAGTTTATAATGGTAGACGTAGGCACAAATGCTCTCAATCATAGCATTGTTAAGGGACCTCCGCTTGGCACCTCCGAGAGGCAGAGGCTCTATACGACCGGTTGCTTTGAATTGTCCAACTATGTAAGTCACGGTTCTTCGTGAGATGCCCAACAGCCTACCGAAATCTTGCCAGTCCTCTCCATCCTGATATGCTTGAATCAATCGCTGCCGGTCCTTCGCTGAAATCCTGTTATAAATAAGGTCCAAGCTGGGCCATTCTTTGATCTTGCTATGTATGTCTGTGGTGTTTTCTTTGCTATGGGCAAACTAGGTCGCAGTTTTGGAAAAGTTGATTGCAGTTTTCAAAGAGTTGTCTGTGGCTGAAACTCTGGTCATGACTGAGCAGACTTGGCCTAGACAGCAAAATTATAAGTGATATTTTTCCGCGGGCAAAATTGATTGCAGTTTTGGCAAACTAGATCGCAAAAAGGTATATTTGTTCGAATTGATCTCATTCATTCAGTAGCCATAGCAGACAACGTCATTCGCCATCAATGATCTCTTCCACTGCAGCGAAACCACTCGCTATTCGGGCAAGTGATGTCCGTCATTCACCGAAACACCAGTCGGAACTCCGGCGGTGTCAGCTCTCCAGACGGTAGCGTTGGCGGGGGCGGCGGGATATTCAATGTGGTGCGCGCACTGAATCCTAACTCGTCGGCTGTTGTGTCGGCGAGCTCCTCGATGCACCAGATGCGCCAGCTCACTCCCCAGCAACAGCAGCAGCAACAACAGCAACAACACCGGCCTCCACAGCAGCAGCTGACGCTGACTCTGCCCTACAATGGTGACGTCAGCGGCACCGGCGGAGACCGCACGAAGCACTCGCCAACCTCCCTGGTGGTGCCGAGCGCCACCGCGCCGAGCATCAGCCCGCAGAACTCGGGCACCTACGGCAGTCCGCCGCACTTGTCGCCAACTTCGCCAAGCCGCGGCTCACCGCTCTTTCAGCAGCAGCAACAGCAGCAACATACGCTATTGAGGCAGCAACGGTCTCCTCAACTGTCCGCAGAGGACGGATCGTGAGTGATCTAGCTCAAGCCTCATCATACATGCTTAATGCTTAGATACCCATAGCCCCAGTCCACTAAGTATTTGGTAAACTCTGTGTTGTAATTAGACTGTAGACTTCTTCAAACTGCAGTAGCAATCTTCTCTCTTACCCGTCTCCTGAAGAAACAGTTAAGAATTAGCAAGTGTTGTAACTCCACTCTGTGTTATTTTGTGTTGCATATATACAAAATCCAGCTATATCGCCTTATCTTATCGAAGCCGGTTTTTATGTTTCAGCCGAATCTTGCCGTACGGCAACAACAACAGCCGTGGCGAGCGGCACTGACCGCCTCCATCGCTGACCTAAGCTTCGCCACTGCTAGCTTGAACGAGAGCCCCCAACGCAGTCCTTTCCCCCCAATGCTCACCCTTACTGAATCAGAAGGCCATCCAAGCACCTGCAGGGACAGACCTTGGCTTAGGAATAATCTACTTTCTACACCAGTGTGTAAGAGGCAACAAAATTGCCAATTTTATCAGATTTTCGCACGCGTTATTGTTGGTGCTTTGCTTCTTGGTGTTTCTGACTTTCTCCGGTGATGCGTTTGACCAATTAGCGTTTTCTAATACAATTTTTTTATGTACTTTTAGATTGTTTCTGCTACTCAATATTTCATGGAAAGCGCAATATAACTGGTACATTATTACACATTATCTAACTTTTGCTGTGCCAATAATGCTTGAAAAGAATGAAAATAAAAAGTCGGCCACTTGCATTCTACTGAATGATTTGCCTGATTAGTAATGCCAATTGAGTAATCAAAGCTCTCGCTCCACTCGCTTCCCCACAGAATGTTCAGCTCAGAAGTTAGTGAAAATGGACCTCGACCAGCATCCGCATCAGCTCGCACAGCGCTGACAACGTCCGCTTCAGCATCCGCAGCAGCCACTGTATCCGTGATCTCCTCTTCGCCTCCAACGGCACAGCACCAGCAGAACCATTCGCAGCAACAGCAGCCTGTACGAACTCGCAGCAGCATCTTCAGCAGCCTCCTGCATCAGCTGAGCCTTCGCGAGACGCCCGGCCAGCAGCAGAGGCAGCCGCGGACCACCTGGTTCACCGGTCGGCTGAGACGCCGCCTATCGCCGCTGTGGACGTCCTTCGACGAGGCGGCCGCTTCAAGAATCGATGAGGTGAGCAGAAAAAAACCCTTTTAAATGGTTTTGATCACAGATACTAGAATAACTCAGAAAATTTGCGTGCAAGCTACTTTTAGTTCAGTAGTAAGTTAAAATGAAGCATTTTAACGTGTTTTTTAAATACAAGTATTGGCTCTTACCCCCCCCCCCAGCTTAAACTCTCAAACCCCACACAGAATCTCTACCCCTGCCCCGCCGCCCAATTTTTATTGCCTTCCTCGGTTGTTTCACCAGCCTTAAATCTGTTATGTACATTTCAGTGGCCAATGTACATCATTATTGCTGAACCAATTAGCAAGCTGTTTACGTCTGCAAGCTTGGCTTCTAAACTTATCAAAGTCATCTCCGCTGCTTTTTAGCTTATGTATTATTCTTTGCAACTGAACTGAAAGTAGAAAGCTGTTTTGCCAAGTATAGATGCCCGAGTGGCCCATCTAGGTATTTTAGTATCAGTGGCTTTGATTATTGAAAAAAAACATTGAATCAACTCGATGGGGCCGCCCACAGACTCAGGCTCAGTCTCCAGGCCTTCACCTGTACGACTCGCCACCGCCTTCACCTGCGCCTGCGCCCGCTTCCACGGCGGCAATCTCGTCGTCGCTTCGTCGACCTCTGATGGCAACCGCCGACTGCCAGCTCTGGCAGCTGCAGTTGCAACGGCGTCGGAAGCTTCCGCCGACTCCATCGCCTCCGCCGTCGCCACCGACGCCGCCGCCTCGACGCGGTCGACTTCGACCGCCGTGCGAGTCTGCAGAGACTGGCGGCGTTGTTGCAACTGAGACTTGTCGGAGAATGCGCCAGCAGCCCATTGTGAGTGAATTACAGTGCAACCGACAGCTCAGCCGCAGCTATTGGCTGCTCAGTCCAAGGACTGGGGGGGGGTCGTCACACACACCCTCAATTACCCCAGCTAATGCTGGCACCAATTTTACAGCTGGGTGAACTGAAGCAATGTTAGAGTTAAGTTGTCTTGCTCAAGGACACAAATTGTTCCAAGTCGGTTGAGAATCGAACCCCCGACCTTTCTTTCCGACAAGGCGAGTCCGACTCTCTAACCACTAGACTACAACCCCTCTTTTTATTTGACAGAAATATTGTCAGCAGATCCAGCAGCCGACAATCCATCATGGCAATACAAAAACTACAGGTAAGCAAGCTTTCGAGTCGTCAGTTATCTACTCGTACTTCTTGGGTTAAAATTTGAAAATTCACACAAAAATGTGTCTGCGCATCAAAGATTTGACAGACGATGGCGGATTCGAAAACCCCGAGACAAGCGTCATCCAACAAGAGGAAGAAGAAGAGGCAATTGCAGAAGAGGCGGAAGAACAAATCGACGAAGCTGACGGAGAAGAAGACGATGAGGAAGAAGAAGACGTCGTGAGTTCGAGCACTATGGACTACGAAGATTTTTACTGGTGCCACCGAAGTCCGGACAGCGTCGAAGGCGGCGCAAATCCTTTGAGCGGCAGCGGCGGCGGAGGCGCCGCCTTCTACAGTCGGTGCCAGGCCTTCAGACTGCAGAAGATCGGCGCCAGCTTTGTTGGCCGTGGCGGAGGCGGCGTCGGCGGCAGTGGCGGCAGGGGCGGAAGCGGCGGAGCGGCGCCAAGAAAGATTGTGTACTCGTATGCCCCCGTATGAAATTAAGCAAATGAAAATTGTGTCAGAAGCTGGTGGTGGCAGCAGCGCCGTAGTTGAAATCGTTACAGAGATTTGATGAGCTGAATGTCCTATCCAGTTTTGAACAGTCTGAAAGGGCAGGAAGATCAGCTAAGGAATTTTCTCCAAGTCAGGCTCTGCTGCCAGCAGCCCCGCGCATGTGAATTCGCTTTCAATGTACCAAATACAAACCAATTTACCTGTAGACCCGAAATTTTCTACCTTTCTGCGTTTAAGCTTTGCCCCCACGTGTGCTGACAGAGTTATCCAATTATTTATTTGCTGCCTGTGTCATTTTTGTGCGCAATATGTTGGCCTTTCTACTCTGAGTAGCGGGCTTCTATCTGACAAGTATTTTTTTCTACAAACGCGCAAAATTCATAGATACTATGCTGACACCAAAATACAAGTGGTGCTACGAGTAGTTAGTGCCAGACGGAACGCTAAGACGAACCGGGAGCTGCACCCGTGCTTGTCCACTCTTGCTGTAAGTATTACTCATTGAAAGCCTACAGTCCCGAGATGTTAACCTCGCCTCTAGCTGGTCCAATTAAATTTTTGTTTAGTTTTAATCACCGCGCATCTAGTCTCAGTCCGTTCGCGAGTCTGGGGTGGCGCGCTGTGCGCTTCAACCTCTTTTTTTAGATCCTTTTTTGCCTGCCTACCGTGTTTGTTGATTTGCTTTCTTTAGCCGTTAAAAAAATTGACCCGATCCAAATTTAATTATTGACGCTGAGTCATCTTAATCCTCCCATTGTTCTGTTAGTTGTGATTTGGTGGGCTTCTATCCTTCTATCTCTATGTGCGCCTAGCCCTCATTGCATTATGGTTTGTTACAATTAATGCTCGTTAAGTAATAGCTGGAATGTCCTTTTTGGTTCTCGATTGAGTGCACTGAACTGAATGTCATTGCCAAAATTGACTCGCGCCAACAGATTTGCTGCTATTATAACCTGCTATTATACTCTGATAGGCATTGCGGAATTCTAGATAAATTTGTTAATGTACAGAATACCTGACAGCTTTGGTTGAACATGCGCTTGCTTGGCTCTGCTTAGGGATTTAACGCTACGGCATGTCAGGCTTACTTAGGTTTTTATTAGACACTATTTGGGTATATAAGGTCACTTGAAAGCTAAAAACGTTCAAGGTCACTTGTAGGTTAAAAACTTTAAAGGTCACTTGAAGGCCTAAGCTTTCAAGGTCACCCTTGGAGGCCTAAGCGTTCAAGATCAACCTTGGAGGCCTAAGCTTTCAAGGTCACCCTTGGAGGCCTAAGCGTTCAAGATCAACCTTTGAGGCCTAAGCGTTCAAGGTCACCCTTAGAGGCCTAAGCGTTTTAGGTCCCCTGAATAGGCTTATGGGAAGATAACTTGAAGGTAAATTGGTTCTTTAAAAGACTAACTTTTTTAAAAGGAGTAGAGTCTCTAAGGTATAGCTATAGTACGTTTTTAACTTGCTTTTAGTTATATGCCCGGACCGAGCTCAACTTCTGCTTATTAATATAGCTAATCACTCAATACTTGCCTATTGGGACGACGTTCTATAAGTTTTTGTGTTTAGGAGGACCGAATCCCTTCTAATTGTAAGGAGCTGTCGCTTTTGCCTGTATTTCACTTTCCCCATTACTTCTCACTGTCTCACCTCTTTCTTTTTTGTGTCTCTTGTGTTTGCGCAATTTTCAAATCTGCAAAGTACACACAATCAATATTGCTGGCAAGTGCATGACTTGTTCGATTATATTGTCAAACCTTACAGAAAATTATCCAAATGTATTTTTGTACTGTTTATTTTGATTTTTAGGCAGTGTCACATTCGGCTGAAATCTACCGACTTCGTGTAAGAATCTCGGACAAGTAAAATGGAAGAACAATAAACTTGAAAAATGACATGCATGTACTGAGTTGCAGAAAATACAGAAGAATGTACGAGTATGCAAACCATCATATTATCTTTTTATTTAGGTGTTTGTTTCTAGTTGAAGTTTTAACGACCGAGATTTGTCAATGTCTACGAGCGTAAACTAGATCTATTTCACTGTATGCTGAGAATTGCTGCGATGTCAAAGCTTTTTGGGAATTGTTAAGATGTCAAGGCTTACTGGGGAATTTCTGAGATGTCGGCTTTTTAGAGAATTTCTGAGATGTTGAGGCTTACGGGGGAATTGCTGAGATGTTAAGGCTTAGAGGTCAGAAGCTACATGTAGATTATTCAAAAAATTATTCTTTTCTCTGTTGACTCCCTAAGTTTTAGTCCCTGATAATTTTACTCCAAAAATGTGATTTGTGGTAATTAGGAGCGTAAGAATGAATGCTTTTAAGATAATGTACTTTCATTTTGAGGATTCACGTAAATAATTTTCGTCCCTTGCTTAGTGGCCGCCCCGAAGGGGGGCACTAGATTTGCTAGTCCATATACTAAAAATGGTTTGTCCGTATATAGCTATCCATGTCTGTCGGTATGTAATCGATTTCAGAAAATTAAGGGCTAAAAACCTGAGAACTTCCTGTCTTGTTGGTTGATGCATTTTGCAGCGAAAACGGGCCTTTGGTGAAGAGGCTTTCTAGTGTAACGTATTTTTAACTTCAGTTGTTCAATGACCCATACTATACGTTAATACGAATTGCTGTTCGGTGTAGTTAGGTAGATTGCAAATTTCCTAAATCACGTCGAAACCGTTCTTTCTAACGGTTTCCAAATGGTCAGTTTTGAGGTCAATTGAAGGTCACTTCGCCGGAGGCACCACTGCCACGGGCCGATTCGCGTGGTGCAGCACGAAGTCCGAGACGCTACCCAAAAAAGTGCGGCGCACCGTGCCGAGGCCACGATTGCCAACAATGATGAGGTCGATGGACTCCTCGTCCGCTACCTGGACGATGGCTTCGCCGGCGTTGGTGGCCAGGCGCTCCAGAAATCGAACTCCCGCCACCTCTAGTTTGATGGCCGTGCAGCGGCGCTGCATCCGATCCGCGAGCTCGCGACCAGCCTTCACCGCCTGGCTCATCGAGTCCCCGTAGGCTCTGGTCGCCTCCTCCATGGGCACCCCGGCGCTTCGCAGCATCGGCGGCGGCTCGGCCACCATGAGGAAGATCACGTGATCGTCTGGCCGCCGCAGGTGCTGGTTGTACCAGTCCAGTGCCCGGTCGCTGTGCTGGCTACCATCAACTGGTAGTAGGACCTTTCTGCTAGCCATGCCGCGTCTCCTAACGGAAGGTTTCTGTTACTCTGGCGTGTTCTTTGGTCACTCAAAACGCCTTGCTTGAGATTTTCAATACCTGAGCGTTCCGAGTGCGACTCGTTTTTATCGCTGTAAATTGCAGAAGACGATCGATAAGGGCTTTTTCGTTTTGTCTCTCAGCAACTCATGTATGAGCTCAATTAATAACACTAAAGCCACACCACCTTTTCTGACAAGGTCTAAATCGACAGTTCTGTGAATATTTTGTTGACAGACGGTGGGTGAATTTTATTGTACTCGTAGTTTTCTGTCCATTTTTATTAATTTCTGATCTCATTGTTCTATAAGCCAAGAAAAATAGGGGAGTTTGAGTTTTAGCAATGCACCGCATGTCTCAAAGATTTCGAGGTACTCTGAAGTTATTACACCTTCGCCAAGAAATTAAGAGGTTAATTATATATTTCTAAATTTGAGCATTTGAAATTTGAAAGAACTATAATGAAGATTAGCAAAAACTGGATTGTCTACTTATACAAGCGGAGTTACCTACCTCTCGCTGCTTGAATGCCGATTCAATTCGGTGAATGTGGCATCGAATTCCGCTGCCCTATTCGCATGTTATTGATTTTTCTCAATGCTGCTGCTAAACATGAGTTTTGTCCATAGACAAATGGCCGCTGTTGAATGCAAGTTTTCTCAACTCTCACAGAACAAGCTTAAGCTACGAGGGGTGTCCGGAAGTTCTGACACTTTTAATCCCGGAGCAAAACCAGTAGCAGCTGCAAGCACAACTTTGGTGTCATTTTAAAGCGGCACGATATCTCTTCTTTCCAATGAATTCAGTCACGTGTATTTTGGTCATTTCATTCAAAATTTATGTGAAAAACCATCGCAATGCCACTGATAGTCTTAAGATGCATAAAACTGCCTACGTTTTATTTTGTGCTTCATCTTTTACTATAAGACTATCACTATCAGTGGCACTTTTAAAACATTACTTTTGAATTAAATGACCGAAATACACGCGGTCATGAAATGACCGAAATATAAATGTTAGTATACAAATAAAATAATAAGTTTCAGGCACAATACTCCTAGAGAACCGTTTGATGATGGTCCAGTGTATGAATCACAATTTATATTTGTTTTTAGATTTTTGATTTTATTACAAATTTCTGATAGAATGCGGCTCTATTTTGATCAAAGAAAAACGTCACACACAACACAACGGACGAACACACACAGGCACAATATAGCAATGAAAATAGACAGATTTTACACTGCAATTAAAGACTTTTTAGTGATAATAGAGTGCTATAAATTTGATGGAAAGTGAAACAAAGGTGGAAACACACAAAGGTAGATCGCAGAGTGGCATCAGGAGCTGAAGGTGTGTCTATTAGACATTAATTTGTCATTCTTATATCACAGTGTAAAAACGACTAAAGAAAACAGTGCTAGTTATTAAGCTGTGATACACTGCGTGATTAACTGTGATCGATAGAGAATATCACAAAAAACGCAGTAGACAGCATCTTCGATGTATAAAAGAAATAAAAAATTTTAGTAGTCTATATCCAAACAATTTAAAAAGAGTGTAAACAGCTGCAGTCCCCATCAGTAGAGTTGTCAAAAGTTATCACAGTAACAAGTGCGTAGACAAACAGGTGTTGAAAATTAATATGCAAATAAATAATTTTGTCATCGTCTCGCCAAAATAGTAGATTTCTGACATTTGTTCGTACATCATAGGCTAAAGTGACTTAAAAACTCGGGGGGCTGTGGCCCAGTGGTCTAGCGCACCGCTCTGATGTGCCAGCGGCCCAGGCTCGATTCCAAGTGCAGTCACATTAATTTGGGGCTGAATTGGAATCTCGGCTTGGCTCTGCTCGTGCAATTAACGGCTTTGAGAGCCAACCCCCCAAGACACAGTGAAGTGTACATGCCTAACGCTAAATAAAGTTAGGGCCGCTGTACACTCCTGTGTGAGTGTGTGCCTGTGCGTATGACTGCGTACGTATCCGCGCGCTTGTGTGCCTGCTCAGGGGAGTCGGCGGAATGGGCAACCGGTTGTGTGACAATGTCGCTTAAAGTGCGCCAGGGTGCACGCAGCCGCCCCCTGTCTTTAGGTAAAAAAAACTAAAAAGCTCGAATGTACCTATAAATACAGACAAGTAAGGAACGCGTCATGACTGAGTTTTTAAACTGTCACACAATGCTGTCCCAATCGAACCCGCCTTCGTCCGCAACCATCGGGCAGCTGTCAGCTGTATCACCCGCCGTGTAGTGCTCGCCTCTGGTGCCAGTCTCAGCTGGCAGGGGAATCTCAAACGATTCAAAGCCGAGATCATCGTCAACCTTGGGCTGCTGTTGCTGATGATGCTGCGATGGCAGCCGTTGGTGGTGCAGTTGAAGTGGCAGGTGCTGCGGCTGCTGCTGCTCTGGTAGCTGGTAAGTTTCTCCGGAGTCATCAGCAAAGTAGTCGACTTTCAGCGGCATAAAAATGAAATGTTTTGTTAGACTTACTTATTAACACAGGTGTTGATTGATAGCTAACCCACCTTCGGCGAATTTCTGGCGGATTTTAAGGTTGACTGACGCAGCAGAGTCTCACGCTGGTTTGGGGCTTGGGTTTTTCTCAACATTTATGTCCGTGAGGCCCAACCCAGAGTGTCACCTGAAAGTCACCAAAGCTTGACTCACCGCATCTCAAAGGGTCTTCAAAAAAGTCGGCTGCCGTGAATCCACCGCTGCCGATCAGCTGATCGCTTTCGATGCCCGATCTGGCCTCATCTGACTCGTCGGCAGCGGTGGCTGCTGCTGTTACCATGGAGACGGGCACTCCCTGCGGCGCCGGCACCATCGGCGCCGGCTGTTGGTAGAGAAAGTAGTCAGCTGAGAAGCCTAGAGGCCTGTTGAGAACCGCAGCGCCAAGCAGGATTAAAGTTGAGCCATCTTGGCTCAGGAGACTGACTGGATGGGCCAGCTGCTGCTGCTGCTGCTGCTGCTGCTGCTGTTGCTGCTGCTGTTGTTGCTGTCGTTGTTGCGGTAGTTGCGTCGGTTGCTGCTGTGGCACCTTTCGCTGCAGCTGCTCATTGCCGCTATAAGTTGGCCGAGCTGTTCGTCGCTGAGATTTGTTAGTTTTCGTTACGCTTCCAGACTTTGTTGGTGAAGACGACGCGTCGGTGGAGGAGGCGGTGGCAGGCGATTCGGCCTTGGGATCGAAGGTCCAGTTGGCGCCCTTGCCCGGCTCGCCAACGCCTCGGGGCTGCTTCACAAAGCACTTGTTGAGAGACAGGTTGTGCCGGATGGAGTTCTGTTGGGGGAAAAGCGTTATACATTTACTGTCAGGACTACTGTTACTACTCAGTTCTGGAGGGCACAGTTATTATTGCTATTATAAAATTATTGATATATTATAAAGTAAACAAAATTTTCATAGGTAGTTGGTATTCGGCCAACTACTCTTTTTTGAAGCATTAGAAAAATTAGTTTATATAATAAATAGGCCATTAGACAAAATATATATATAAAAAATTATAAAATCACAACTTCACTTTTTATGTGATAGGTCGATCAATATAGCAGTAGTATTAGGGCCTAACATGCAATGAAATAAATAAAAGAAAATAAAAACCTAATTGTCTGTCCATCTAACCCATTTAAATGCCTTTTGTAAATATTAATTCTACCTAACATATTTACTTTAAAAAGTCTAAAAGTTTGAAATAAACAAAGCTAATGAAAATCCACATAAATTTTGCACATGGAATAAAAATATTAAAGTTAGATTTTTTATTTTAAACTCAATCAACTTTTTACTTCAAAGCTTTATTTTATTTGAAGTAAGAGTTAAAATACAAAAAAGTAGTATGATTCTCTAAATTGTACTTTTACAGCCTGTACAATTAATTGTAAATGAAAAATTGAAATTCACATCTTTTGAAATAGAACTCTCTTACCTTCCAACCAATACTGTTTTCTTTGTAGTACGAAAAATTTTCCGTAATCCATTCATAAATCTGGGATAATGTCATCATTCCTGTTGGTGAGCTACTGATTGCAAGGCTTATTAATTTCGCGTAACTATATGGTGGTTTTCTTTTATCTCGATCGGAGTGTGTCGTATTACTGTTTGTTTTTGAGAAAATTGAGAAATTCAAATGTGACTCATCCTTTTCTAAATGCAAGTTGACTCCAGATGTCTGACTACAATTTCCTACATCGGCTACCTTCATCTTGGATAGCCAATCCATTCCAGTTAAACTGTCTTCTAGATCTGACATAGTGATGAAATGCACGAACTTATCTCAGAATGAAAACAATCATACTAGATGCTTTACCATAAACCCGTAACCGTTACGACTGTTAGATATAGTTTTACACTAGATGCGCGAACCTAAGGCGGTGCATGCGTTTCAATTGAAGCGCAGTCAATCAGAAGTCTTTTTATAAATTAAGAAATATTATAAAGTTAAAACTACCATTGACTCTTTAAAAGGCTATAGAATCTTACTATATTTAAAAAACTATGTTGACAAAAACGTAATAAATAAGTATTTTTTCATTAAAACAATGTTTCAATAAGTAAAAAGAGAGCACTGCAGTTAAAGTTTGTTAAAACATGTTTTAGTTAATTTTGTTTAGCAACCCGGGATCGAGGACTAGCCCATAAAACGGAAATTATTCACGTTTGAAGTCAAGTTTTTGTCTTTCTAGCGCAGAAAATAAAAATTGGCCATATTAGGTGTGTTTTTGCCAAAATGAAGTCTTCAGCCTTCAATATGTTTTCTAAGTATATCAAATATTAAGTCGTCCTTGCAGTTGAACATGCATGTGGAGGGGCGTACATGTACTATTGTAAAAATACAAATGTTGAAAAAACACAAAGAATTTTTCAAAACGCAAAAGAAAAGAAATTTGAGTGCATAAGATAACTGTTGTACTTTGAGTCAGCGTGGCCAAATGAATACGATGCGAGAAGCGATTGCAGGGTAGAAAAGTAACAAAGGCTTGAAAGGCCGGTGCGCACTTATATTATAATTTACCTACTAACCAGCATGATTCAGCAAACCACCCACCCGGCCTAGGCCGGTCTGGGCAGACAGACAAAACCCCCAGCCAATCAGAACGCAAGAACCCTAACCGGCGTACAAGCCGTACACAACAATAACACATAGAGTTGAGGGATGTATTTTTCTTAAACCCCTCGGGCCGAACTCTATCCCTCAACTCCACTCTATAAATTAGCGGGTTGTATTTTTAGCGCATGAATTAGAATAAATAACACCTTTACAAAACAAAGACTAGCAGTACATCTGGACGATACACTCGCGATTCGCAGAAAAACGTTTATAGGCCGATCTTCAAATTGATAGATGGACCAATGCACAAGACGTTAAATAACTTGATTAGTGTCTTTGTGCTGCAATTTAGCCTCAAAGGAGTGAAAACTTAAAAGTCAAAAAAAATTTAGAATGCAGGACGACACCACTCGTGTCGTCCTGCACGAACATCGAAATGAAGAACCAAGTTGGCGTCGAACACACTACTGAGCAGCGCTGCTCCGGACGAGGACATCAGCTCAACGATCAGCTGTCGGTGTGGCATCAGGTCAGCCAGCTGCGTCAGCTGATCCAGCCGGTCGATCCAACTGCGGCGCCCGGCCACAGCACTAAGAAGCCTTCGTCGCCGCAGTCAGCTGAGGGGTCGAGTAAAACGACCTCACACACACTCCCGAGCCGGCCTTGATGGAGAACAGAGCGAGTCTGGGCTGTCCGAGTCACGAGCTGGCGTCGAGCTGGTACTTCACCTGATGAGCCGCTGACGAATAGTTGGCGTAGAGTGGCTGGCCGAGCCGCTGACAGGTGCGCAAGCCGGTGTCCAGCTTGACAATTTCCGGCAACTGGACAGTTTGAACCAGCGCAGTCAGCATGCAGTTCACTGCGTCCGTCGTGTAAGTGAGCAGCTGCTCAAAGTTGGCCTTTGTCAACTCGATATTGTTCGGAAAAATTTGCTTCACACTTTCGTATCTTGGCGAATTCGAGGCCTCGGTCGACTTGACGAAGACATAAAGCAGCAGCAGCACCACCAGAGAGGTGACGCTGAGTGCCCTCGCATTGGGAATTTTTAATAATTGCTTTTAGTCGGCTGCTGTTGTCGGACAGTATGTTGGACTGATGATGGCCGTCCCACGCATGCCTCCCTCTTTAATAGGGCTAGAGAAGGATCTGTCTTATTGATTGGTAGTCATTGGTAACATGTGATAATTCCTTTCAAATGCCCCATGCACAGGCTGTGATGGGATTGTTGGACAGCAATTTTTTATGAGAGAGAGAGGGGAAACTTTTTTAGCTTGAATATTAAATTCTAAAAGCGATTACTATAACGAACAATCGGAATATTGCCTGCTTTAATGATTAGTCGCTTCTTGGGCATCGCTCCATCGCTTCATGGCTCACGGAATGTGACGTGTATGGCAAAAAAGCTATGAAATGCATACTCTTGGTCTTGGCCAGGTCACCCATTGTATTTTTAAGAGGCAGGGCGCTGTGTGCACCCTGGCGCACTTTAAGCGACATTGTCACACAACCGGCAGGCACACAAGCTTAGGTTCAGGCTTAATCAGAAGGTCCAGAAGCTCCGTCTGGGTGAAGGCCAGTGATCAACGAAGTCAGCGCTGATGCAGATACATTTGGTCGACACGCTGATGAAATTGGAGGCTTGGTAAGACCGCACTGAGGCGCAGTGTTGATTGGCACACAGAGGCCGTGCTGAATACACTTAGCGCTTATGGAAAAAAATCTGGCGTTCCAGCAGAATTTTTTTAATATCTTGACGGTCCGGGGGGCTGGCGGCTTAGACAGTGCGCAACAAAAAGTTGTGCTCGTGTTTTGGAATTTCGCCATTCCGGCGCAGAAAAATGTCTGGGGTCCCCCCGGTAGTTCTACTGTTATAATGTACATGTACGTACAACCGAGTCTGTGTACAAACAAGCGCCGCTCCACTCATCGCAGCTGCAAAAAGCCTTGCTTAGCAGGGTTTTAAATAATAATAATAATAGTTACGCCCCACGCCAGCCACGGGAGTGGCCAAGAGGGGGGAGCGTCAAATGGCCGCGATAGTCTATGGGCCAGCCTTGCTGACCGCAACGGCGAGAACGAACTTTGGTGTTTTTAGGCTTCATCGGGAAAAGCTTTAGACTTTCCCGCTGGGAAAAAATTTACAGCGATGGCACAGTGACGACAAGCGACGACAGGTTAGAGACGACAGCCTTGTCGATTTACTATCGATCGATTTACTAAAATAAGTATGATTTGCTCAAGTCACTAGTATCGTGCAAATGTGCGCTTCCAAATCTGCTTCGCTGTCTGCTTTCTATCAGCCTCTGATTGGTCGACTGCCACTTCTCGTCAACTTGTCGTCAACTTGTCGTCAACTTGTCGTCATCAGCCTGTCGTCGCTGAAATTTTTTCCTAGCGGGTGCCTAGCTCGTATCTCACTTGAAAAACCATGCAACACTAATCGCAGATTATTTGAGCTCGTAGGATACTACTTTTTTTTTTTTTAGAGGCAGGGGGTTGTGTGCACTCTGGCGCACTTTAAGCGACATAGGCACACAACCGGCGAGAGGCATTTACTGCCCATTCCGCCGACTCCCCTGAGCAGGCATACAAGCGCGCGGATACGTACGCAGGCACACACTCACACAGGAGTGTACAGCGGCCCTAACTTTATATTATCGTTAGGCATGTACACTTCACTGCGCCTTGGGGGGGTTGGCTCTCAAGGCCGTTAATTACACGAGCAGAGCCAAGCCGAGATTCCAATTCAGCCCCAAATTAATGTGACTGCACTTGGAATCGAGCCTGGGTCGCTGGCACACCAGAGCAGCTGCGCTACCGCTGGGCTACGGCCCCCCTAGGATACTACTTACTGTACAAGCGAAAATAGATTTACGAGGCAACTTCCAGTAACCCTAGTGAAAAGGCCGAAAACCTTCAATCTTAACAGGTTTGATAGGTCGCACTGCATATAGTAGTTGCGTAGCAAAAAAGCCAGTCAGCAACTACATGTATTGATCCAGGATCCAGAATAACCAGGATGTTGCTAATGGAGTCATTTGCGCCACCACTTAATCCAGTCTCCATCATCATTGTCGACTCGACCGCCATCGGCCGGCCTTTCCGCTTCGTCGAACTCGCCGTCAATCAGCCGGCTTTCATTCTCGTCGCAGGCGCCGACCTCTGGCAGCCCCATGGAGCCCTTGGTGGCCATGTGCGAGAGCGAGGACGTGTCCGAGACCTCGCTGCAGGGATCGTGGAGCTGGGTATCGGACGAGTCAAATGAGGTGCCCCGCCGAGTCGAGTTGTCCCCTCCGACGGCGGGGCAGGGTTCGTCCTCCAGAGTGACCCGGATCTTGGGCACCTGGATGGCTGCGGTGGCGTCGCCGGCCACTCCACCAAACGCATCGCTGCAGCCCGGAAGTCTTCGGAGCGCAGCTACACAAATTGAAGGCAGCCGAAGCCGCCCCACCAGCTCAGCGTCATCGTCCAGGGTGTCGGGAAAGGGGCGGCGCGCGGCCGGCAGCATGGGCGCCAGCGGACAGGCGACGGCGGCCAGACTGGCGCAGGCGAACAGCTGCCAGAGGCTGCGGCAGCCGTCCAATTCGATGCCAAAATCGAAGGCGAGGCACGCAACGCCCAGGGTACCGAGGCAGGCCAGGGCGAAGCCGACGCCGATGGCCTGGTCGCGCACCGGGGCGGGCAGCAGCTGGTTGGCCAGCAGCCAGGACAGTTCGGTGGCCGGAGCCAGGCAGGCCCGGCCGATCAGCAGCGGCCAGAGACGCCAGCTGCTCGGCGCCAACGAAGCCGTGGCCAGCGAAGCGGCACCGCAGCCGAGCAGTCCGGCGACGACGAAGCCGCCAGCGGCCGCGGCGGTTGGCGGAGCCGCCAGCAGGCCGACAAGCAGCGCTGCGAGAAGCCGGCCGGCCAGCTCGGCGCAGCCGGCCACCGTCAGGTCGGCATAGACGGCCTGGCCGCTGTTGACGCCGATGCCGTCGACCACAGCCGAGGACCAGCTGGTGATGAGGCCGAGATGCGCGGCTCCCGCGGCGCCAACGAGCAACCAGAGCAGCGCCGAGTTTCGCAGGGCAGCCGTCGACCGAGTCAGCAGGCGCCGCAGCGGCAGGCGAATAGTGGTGGCTCGCTGTCCGCCACGAGCTTCGTAGCCGAGTCGCTCAAGGAGATCGTCCAGCTCGGCGCTCGTACGGCTAACCTGGGCCATCCGACGCAGGGCAGCAATAGCCGCGTCGGAGCGGCCGTGGCTGAGCAGCCAGCGGGGTGACTCGGTGAGGCAGAGCCGCGTCAGCGGCAGCAGCAGGGCGGCTAATCCGGCCGCGGCCGCCTCGGCGACGCGCCAGTCTGGCGACCAGTGGGCAACGCCGGCCAGCAGGAAGGTGCCGCCGGTCCAGCCGTTGATCATGAGCAGGAGGCTGGATGGGCCGCAGTCGCCGCGGTGAGGCGTCTCGAGATGCCACACGCGGCTGACGCAGAGCAGGCCGGCCGCCGCAAAGCCCGCAAAGGCTCGAACTCCGGCCCTGGCCACTGGACCGCGCGCCAGCAGCGTGAGAGGCGCGGCGGAAGCCAACTGAGCGGCTGCCAGCAGGTGAGCGTGCCGGCGGCCCCAGCGATCAGCCATGGGTGCGTAAGCCGCGGCGCCGCTCAGCAGGCCCAGACAGAAGGCGACACGGAGCACCGACGTCCAGGTGCAGTCTTGTTCCTCGTCATTCAGCTCGCTATCAGTGCTTTTTTCGATGCTGTCGACGTCAAAGAGTGTTGCGTTATCGCCAGCAGCCGCTGTCGTTGCCGTTGCAGCAGTCGGCCAAGCAGTTGCCAAGCAGCTGCCGGAGCGGCCCAGCATGAGGATCTGCATGGCTGCGGCGCCGACCGAGAGCGACATGAGGCAGAGAAACAGGCCCTGGTAGGCCTTACGACGGCCAACAACTTGGACAAAGCCGTCGTAAGTTGGGATGCTGCACGGGCGCTTTGCTGCGGCCTCGGCGGTAGACATTGCTGCCTCAGCGACTGCTCCCAAATAATGATTGTTTCCCGGCCACTCGGTTGCTTAACAATTATTGAATCTCCAATTGCTCCCAATTCACTCCAAAATGGGCGCTTTTGGGAAAGCAGTGCGCTCCCGCCTAGCCAATTTGGGTTTGGGTTGGCTGCAGAACTCCGATCCATTTCTCTTCCCTCACTGCCTCGGCGTCGAACGCAATGGGGGGGGGCTGCTCTACTCTCATTAATACCGACTGTCTCTGTTCCCGCAGATTATTGCTGACTTGAGCAGTCATTTCCTCTCCAACCTAGCTAACCTTCGAATCGAGGAATATATTTTTATTTTCCCAAAACGCACTCAAACTGCAAACAGACTCGTAGACAATGCAACGAAATGCAGATGTCTTGTTAGTTTAGCGTCAATTTGTTCTGTGATATATATTTTTTCTTAGTATCATGCAGGGTTACTGTAAGAGTCGAGTCAATATGATATAGGATATAAAATACTGCTCAAAGTGCACCCAAGGACTACTTAAGTCGCCGTCGTCTTAATACGTTACTTTAGTCGTCCTTGAGTGCACCGTGTACAAGAGGAAACAGTTGCATAGCTAGACTCAATGATAAATATGAATAATACATCATGGCTAATTTTAAGTTGGCGATATAACTGCTGCTGCTGTATGATATTTTTTTAAATCATACGCAGCCAAACAACATGGGAAAACTGCATTCTTAGAAAATTCGATTGTTTTGAGGCTCTTCTCGGTTTCGCTATCTCCTGAATGTTACTTCATTGGTAGAGGAGTGGGTTACAAGCGTTTGTTTGAATGTACATAAGCTAGGACGCAGGGTCGCTGCGTGGCTCACCAGGCCTAGCTAATGCTGTTACCTGTCTGTGTCTGAAATTTCTTACACAAAAATTCTGGAGCCCCTGTACGCAGCATTATCTACTAAAGTAGATAACTGAACCAACAGAGTCAGTTTGAAAATTTCCAGTCGTCACGGAAACGCTTTGCCGTGCAGACGGTACGGCACCCAGGTGGGCAGGTCGGCCTCATTAACCAGCGTCATATCCGTAGCGTTGAACACGCCGACGTATGTGACATTGCGCGGCGCGTCCATTATCAGCGACACCAGGTAGCCGTCGTCCTCGGCGCTGGCGCCTCGCGCCGGATAGAAGACGGGCTCGCTGGGGAAGTGCCGGTCCGCGTGCCAGCGCCGGTCATCAGCGGCGTTGCACAGGGACTTCTTCACTAGGCTGACCTTGGCGAGGTCGCGCGAGTCGCTCTTCAAGAGTACGCCGTAGACGAAGCAGTAGCGGCGATATCGATAGGCCTCGTTGATGACTGGCATCTCCAGGCTGCGTATGGGATCGTTCGTCTGACGGTACGGCACCTCCAGAGGCTGCACAGTGCCTGTGGCCAGGTGCACCCTGTATCGGCGGAGAAGGCTGTTTACCGGTATCTGATTGCGCAGAGTCGGATCGCGCAGGTTTTTCCGCGTGAGATTTTGCAGGAAGCCGAGGTCCGGATAGGCCGTGGCGTCCACAATCACGGTGGCCGATGAGGCATTTCCGACCTCCGGTCCCTCCTCGTAGGCATTGATGTGGTGCATGAGGAAGTGCCGGTCCACAATAGCGGCTTCTCCGGTGGCGCCGGTGCGCAGGTCCAGCCAAAGCACTCTCATGGGCCGGTCGGGTCGCCAGTCGAGCGACCGAACCGGATCAGCCGTGGTCACCATGGCAGCCATGTTGATGAAGAGCGGGTTGAGGAACAGTAGGACCAGACGTCGTGTGGCAGCGAAGCTGTGCATGTAAGAGGCCTGACTGAGCTGCCAGGTGTGCAGCACCTGCCGCTCCGTGTCTGACGTCATTCGGACTATGCTCACAGAGCAGCTCCACTCGCTCTGTAGTATCTTCTTGGGATCGATTGAGGTGACGAATGTGAGGTAGTAGTCGGTGCCGAACTCCGGCAGGGGATGGGCCGACGACAGGCGACTCAGAAAGCCTAGAATGCTGTTGGTGTCCTCAGTTTCGAAGGCTTGAGCCTTGACGCAACCCAGAGTGTCCAGACTGACAGGATCGAACCGGTACGACCTGGTGATGTCGTTCAGTGCCAAGTAGGCGCTGTAATTTGCATTAGTCTCGCTACGAAGGCGCACCACATTCACGTTCATGTTGTCCAGACCATGCAGTAGCGAGAGCGCGCGCTGCAGTAAGTTAAAAGCCGGCTCGACCCCGTCGAAGAACAGATAGGGCGCAATGTCGTTGCGCAGCAGCGACTGTTCGAACACAGCCGTTCGAAGGAACTTCATGCTGAAGTTGCCCCGTCGACTTCCTGCGTTGAAATGGAAAGTGCCGAGTGTGAGTCTGCCCTTCGGATCGCTGAAATCATACGCCAACTCTTGGTTGCTCACCTGGAACGAAATCAATCTTTGTCAGCTTTGCCAGTCCGTCAAACGGATGCACGAAGCTGCGATGCTCGAAGTCGAACAAACCGAGACCGTTGTGAATCTGAAAATCGCGTTGAAGTACATCAATAAGGTACTTGATCTCTATTGATATTTAAAAGTATATTTGTCAGTTTAATTACCATTGAGCCTTGAAGTTCCGTTGGCATAGGCAAACGGAACGATATTGGCTGGCTACTGAACTGAGCATAAGAGTTTGAGAACAGCTGCTCAAAGCTGTCCATGGAGTTCGCTATTCCGAATAGTCGCATCTGCAGCAGCAGCAGCAGCAGCAGTAATTGCAGTCGTCTTCTGTTGTCCATTAAAAATCACCCACCTTTCCAAGGCTACCCGAGAGTTGCTACCGCAGTTCGAAATCACCTGACCAACTCGGAGGTGAGGGGTGCATGCGCCAGTTGTCACAAATACCGGTATAAGTGCCTATATAGAGCCAGCTTTGCATGGGTTACGTAACCAGCAATACAACCACAGGCCCAGGGCTTTTAAACTATAATTTTGCAACGCCAAAGCCATTCAAGCCAGTCCGAGCCTTAAGCTTTCGAAGGTCACACACCGTGAAAGCTGCAATATACAGACAGACACACGCAGATACCGTGCCGGTAAAGTTTGCACTGGTGCGCTGCAGCACAAAATTCGTGCCCTTCGAGAGTTATAACTATCAGTTGTCCAGGTAAATCAGTGAACATTGATCATTTTTGACCATGCTAAAAAATGCGCAAAACTGCCTTTGTATTCAGATAAACCTTTCTCGATTCATACGCTAAAAGCATGCAAAAAAACCTGAAACTTCGTCAGAAAATTCTGTTGCACACACTTGACGAATTGGAGCGGAGATAAAAAAATCGGGAATTTTCTCGCAAACCTGAAAACCTTTGTAAGGCGCGGCTCGTTTATAGTTTGAAAAGTTTATCGAACGCAGCTATCTAATTTAAACTCGACTTGAATGCGATTGCGCAATCTCGACTTTCAACGATATTCAATTGTACAGCTGCGAAAGTTCACCTAATACTTTTAAATAGTTAAATTCAGGGGTAACTGTGGGTATTTCCGCTACTTTTATAAATAAAAATTACCGTAGAGACCGAGCTCTGCTATTGTGTGGTTAGTTGAGTCTTGTCCAAAGACGCTTAGTATAGTGGACTAGCCATTTCGTCCCTCGTTGTAAAAAGCGCAAAGAAAAAAAGGAGCCAATAACAACTGTCAAATCTTAAATTAGCTTTTTAGTGATACGAGTATATAGACTAGCCAATAATGCCCCCCTTCAGGGGACCTGTACTGCACGATTACCTCGCGATAGGATTTGTCATCTTGAATTGGACTTCCATCAGCATATCACATTAGTTTCGAGTTGGCCAGTAAGATGTTGAATCCTTAAAATTACCAGCCAGCCAAATGAAGGCTGTATCCTAGTGGTCTGGCGCGGCGCTCTGATGTGCCAGCGGCTCAGGCTCGATTCCAAGTGCAGTTACATTAATTTGGGTCTAAATTGAAATCTCGGCTTGGCTCTGCTCGTGCAATTAGCGCCATTGAGGGCCAACCCCCAAGGCACAGTGAAGTGTACATGCTAAAACGATTTATACTGCTTATACTGAGCGTTGCTCTTCGCGAATCTCGAAGAACATAGAGAAAAGAGAATTCCCTAGCCTTTTCATACCATTTCATACTGCGGGAGGTAAAAGCTGAACTTTTGACAATGAGCTGACGAGTTTCAGCAACTTCTACAGGATGCATGTATAGGTAGGTTATTTCTACATTTAACAGTTTTCGCATTTTCTCTATATATTATTATCCAATTTTGCATTTTCAATAAAAGCTTTTTCACTCAGGGGCTTATTGGTTCCATTCTGAAGCAAACAAACTGGGCTGCTCAGGCATGAATTGGCGGGCACAATGCCAGCTTACTGCAGCGGAGCATTGCGAGCCCTGCAGCCAGCCAGTTCATACGGGCAGGCTTAGCTGAGAGAACAATAAAAATCCAGGGAAAAATTATCGTTTTCGTTTTTGGACAATTTTTTTTGTTTTAGGGAATACACACGACCGGAGCAGGGCGCGGCTTCTGTTCTGCAGAGCAAAGGCAAACGGCAGGAGAGAAAGACTCTACAAATTTCAATTTCTGCTGCTGGGTATGGAAAAAAGCAAAATCATCACCCGCTTTCCCCTGCAGTTAGTAGTGAGATTGCTGCGAGGCTGCGAGACCCGCCCTGAGCAGTCAGGCCTATTCCTCTCGCGCCTGAGCACGCACTCGAAGGCACCCAGTCTAGTTTCTCGTCGTCAGGCCCCCCATATGCGTGAATCATGTATGGAAGACAACCTTTATTTGTTCCTTCCTATAGCCCAAGCCAAAAACTAGTAGATAAACAGAATATCACTTTTTTATCGCTTATCAAAAGCAAATGGAAAATTTTCTCCAATTCCAAAACGTTGTCGAACTATTGCTTGCAATGCACAATGGTCATGGTAAGGGCTATAGATAGCACAAGCCCTCGCGTCAAGTAGAATAATGAAAAACAGAACGAATGTAAACATGTTTTTACTTTTTTGTCAATTTGAAAGTTGACTTGAAAAATCGGCTTCAGTAATGATGCGGTTTAGCTAGAAAACTGTTAGATATATTTGAGGTTTTCACCATTCTTGTGACCGCCGATATCAAGTATCACGCAAGAAATATATTGCAATAATCGCAAGAAAACACCCATCTCACTAGCGCACAAAGCCTGTACACTTGGAATTTCCTACCCCTACCCCTAGAGAACACCCACCTCACTCCGCGACTAGCGCAAGAAGCCTGTACACTTGGAATTTCCTACCCCTACCCCTAGAGAACACCCACCTCACTCCGCGACTAGCGCAAGAAGCCTGTACACTTGGAATTTCCTACCCCTACCCCTAGAGAACACCCACCTCACTCCGCGACTAGCGCAAGAAGCCTGTACACTTGGAATTTCCTACCCCTACCCCTAGAGAACACCCACCTCACTCCGCGACTAGCGCAAGAAGCCTGTACACTTGGAATTTCCTACCCCTACCCTAGAGAACACCCACCTCACTCCGCGACTAGCGCAAGAAGCCTGTACACTTGGAATTTCCTACCCCTACCCCTAGAGAACACCCACCTCACTCCGCGACTAGCGCACGAAGCTTGTAGACTAGGAACTTTCTACCCCTACCCCTAGATAACACCCACCTCATTGTGTGACCCGAATATTAATAAGTGTAAAGTACAATTCCAACTCTAACCAGAATAGCTCGTAGGTGAAGTGCATTTACTATTTACAAGATTCTAACACAAAAAGTTATAATATTTGGTACTACAATAATTAAATCGAAAGCAACGCACAACAAACCACGAAAACCGTACGGCGCAATAAAGCAAGACACAAAGAAAATACTGGGAAGTGATATGCAATATAACTGTAGCTCCGTAGCGCATACAACTGTGCAAAAACAACACATAGCTGTTTTAAGAGCATCGCTATACTGACCTTAGGTATAAGTATAAAAATATCAAAATTCAAGTTGAACACAGAGAGACAACATGCTTAAAGGCTTAAAGTACAATAGAAGGAAATTTTACACAAACCAACGCCTGAAGTTTATCAAGCAATAATTCGTTGTAAAGGAGAGAATAGAAGTGTCTATTATATAATTCCCCTAAACGACAATTAGAAAAAATAAATAAAATATATAATTTCTAGTATCTAATGAAATAGTTTAACTCTATAAGATATTGCACTGACTAAGACTAGTTCAGCATTTTCCATTAGTAAAAGATCGCACAAAAAGCTATTGATTTATCAAAATATACTGGCAACAAATAGTTGTTTGAAAAACAAATACTGTAAATGTAATATAACAAAAACGTAGTAGTTCGAGCCTAACTTTTATGAGCATCGCTAAACTGTTATGAGCATCGCTAAACTGTTATGAGCATCGCTAAACTGTTATGAGCATGAGCATCGCTAAACTGTTATGAGCATCGCTAAACTGTTATGAGCATCGCTAAACTGTTATGAGCATCGCTAAACTGTTATGAGGATCGCTAAACTGTTATGAGCATCGCTAAACTGTTATGAGCATGAGCATCGCTAAACTGTTATGAGCATCGCTAAACTGTTATGAGCATCGCTAAACTGTTATGAGCATCGCTAAACTGTTATGAGCATCGCTAAACTGTTATGAGCATTGCTAAACAGTTATGAGCATCGCTAAACTGTTATGAGCATCGCTAAACAGTTATGAGAAACAGTTATGAGCATCGCTAAACTGTTATGAGCATCGTTAAACCAGTATCAGTGGATGAGTGAAGAAAACAAAAAATTGCAAAGCAAAAAACGCTAAATAATTATAATTTAAAAACCGCAGCCAGAATACTTTTAAACTACTGCCCACTAAGTAGTCACACGCAGCAAAACATAAACTCTGAGCGTCACTGCTTTCCAGACAGAGCTGCGCTGGCTGTGCTGGCGTCAAGGCTGCGGCTGACTAGCGGCGAGGCGCCGCGAGGTGGCGCGGCCCGACCGCGGACTGTCTCGCCGACGCTGGCGGGATCCAGTTGCTGCTGCTTTTGCTGCTGCTGCTGCTGCTGGTTCTGCTGTTGCGCTGAATCTGAGCTGTCCGACGTGGCTGCCGCTGATGGCGAACCGCGACCGCTGGACATCGACGGCTGCGGCAGGCCAAAGCAGCCGCGGCGAACAACGTGACGGCCGACGCCCTGGGCGGGCCGGGAGCACTCGTACTGGGCTGACTGCAGGGCAGACAGGTGGGCCGCGTAGCCTTCGGACAGGATCTGCGGGTCAGGTGAGGGTCGGCGAGCGCTGGGGCTGACAGACAGACAGACAGACAGACAGACAGACAGACAGACAGACAGACAGACAGACAGACAGACAGACAGACAGACACACAGACAGACAGACACAGACAGACAGCCAGCCAGACAGACAGGTAGCCAGGCAGACAGACAGAGAGACAGGCAGACAGACAGACAGACAGACAGAGACAGGCAGACAGACAGACAGACAGACAGACAGACAGACAGACAGACAGACAGACAGACAGACAGACAGACAGACAGACAGACAGACAGACAGACAGACATAGAGACAGACAGACAGACAGACAGGCAGACAGACAGACAGACAGACAGAGACAGGCAGACAGACAGGCAGACAGACAGACAGACAGGCAGACAGACAGACAGACACACAGACAGACAGACAGACAGACAGACAGACAGACAGCCAGGCAGACAGACAGAGAGACACAGACAGACAGACAGACAGGCAGACAGACAGGCAGACAGACAGACAGACAGGCAGACAGACGGACAAAACACGCGCCAATTACAAACCGTGGCATTCCCGGCGTGCTTCTTCCCCGCCTTGCCAATGATGAAAATCTGGCCACGCCGCAAGTTGAGGCTCTGGTACACTGCGATGTCCTTGGAGGAGCCGTAGGCGGCGTGGATGAGCAGGCCCGCCTGGCCAGCCAGCTTGGTGAGGCAGGCGGTCTTCTGCCGGAGCGGCTCGGCGGTGAAGCCGTCCATGAAGAACACCATGCCGTGCGGGAAATTGTGCTGGGCTAGCCAGCCAACCACCCGGCGCTGCTGCATGTCTGGCCGGGCTGAGATGTACACCAGCAGGTAGCCTAGGTCCTGCCAGTGCCGGACAACGTCGACGGCTCCCGGGCGAACTTTCGGATCGGCGCCCATGATCGACACGCTGGCAGCAAATGAGCCGTCGACTGAGAACACGACGCACTCGGTGGCCGGCGGCAGCACCGCCAGATTTAAATCGGCGCTTGAATGGTCGCCCCTGGCAACCATTTTCACTGGGTAGACGCCCTGAGGTAGGCGGCGCTCCGCCGGCACGGAGAAAACAGCCTTGCCATGGCTGTCGGTGTTGCAGCTTCCCACGTAGCTCCATTCGCCGCTGCTCGGCGGCTGCGACATCACGTGGACGTCGATCTGGGATTTGGGGAGAATCGAGATACGACTTGGTGAGAAGGGGGATGTCGGTGTTTTGACGTGTTGGTGGAGTGACGTCGGTAGAGAGACATGTCGGTGGAGTGACATGTCGGTGGAGTGACATGTCGGTGGAGTGACATGTCGGTAGAGAGACATGTCGGTGCAGTGACATGTCGGTATAGTGACATGTCGGTGGAGAGACATGTCGGTGGAGTGGAGAGACATGTCGGTAGAGAGACATGTCGGTGGACTGACATGTCGATATAGTGACATGCTGGTGGAGAGACATGTCGGTGGAGAGACGTGTCGGTGGAGAGACGTGTCGGTGGAGTGACGTGTCGGTAGGGTGAGGTGTAGGTGGAGAGAAGTGTAAGAGGAGCAAAAAGGCCCATAAAACATCAATAGTACTGATCGAACTGATCAGGCATACAACAATGACCTACCACTTCATCGGACAGCGACAGCATATCAAACGGGCCGTACATGAATCGGGCGGTGAGCACCTGGGCTTGACCTTCGGCCACAATCACATCGTTGGCACGATGGTTCGGCGCCGCATTCTGAATGAAAAAACACAAAAAATTGGAACAGGCGACATCAGACTGACAGAGTGTTCCGTAGCAAACATGCAAACATAATTGATCCCATTCTTACCTTAAGTTTGATAGCATTAGCCCGATTGCGCCATTTCTCTCTTTGTCGACCTGGGACTCGCAGAGTCAACCTAACAGAACGAATTGGGTTAGAAACTGGCTAACAGGCTGGCTAATGACTGCCATACAGATAGCTTGGCCTGGCTAATGACTGCCATACAGATACCTTGGCCTGGCTAATGACTGCCATACAGATAGCTTAGCCTGGCTAATGACTGCCATACAGATAGCTTGGCCTGGCTAATGACTGCCATACAGATAGCTTAGCCTGGCTAATGACTGCCATACAGATAGCTTGGCCTGGCTAATGACTGCCATACAGATAGCTTAGCCTGGCTAATGACTGCCATACAGATAGCTTGGCCTGGCTAATGACTGCCATACAGATAGCTTAGCCTGGCTAATGACTGTCATACAGATAGCTTAGCCTGGCTAACACTCACCTGTCATCAATGTGGCCACCCAAGGAGGACTCGGTGATGGCGGAGTCTGTGATTTCCAGCAGTTCGGCCACGCTGGCGGCGTCAACGAACTGGCGCAGGATGAAGGCGGCAGCGTCGGCGCTCTCCCAGTAGCTGGCGTGGAACAGCAGCGGCATGGCGTTGATGGGGAACCGGCTGAGCGTGTCCGGGCAGTGCAGGCTGTAGTCCAGGCGCTTCGGGCCCCACCAGCGGCGGCACACTGCGGCGGATGGTGGGTGGGGATGTGCCTACCATTGACTACTGACTGTCTACTCTGTCTACCATTGACTACTGACTGTCTACTGTGTCTACCATTGACTACTGACTGTCTACTGTGCCTACCATTGACTACCGACTGTCTACTGTGCCTACCATTGACTACCGACTGTCTACTGTGCCTACCATTGACTACCGACTGTCTACTGTGCCTACCATTGACTACCGACTGTCTACTGTGCCTACCATTGACTACTGACTGTCTACTGTGCCTACCATTGACTACTGACTGTCTACTGTGCCTACCATTGACTACTGACTGTCTACTCTGCCTACCATTGACTACTGACTGTCTACTCTGTCTACCATTGACTACTGACTGTCTACTGTGCCTACCATTGACTACTGACTGTCTACTCTGTCTACCATTGACTACCGACTGTCTACTGTGCCTACCATTGACTACTGACTGTCTACTGTGCCTACCATTGATTACTGACTGTTTACTCTGTCTACCATTGACTACTGACTGTCTACTCTGCCTACCATTGACTACTGACTGTCTACTGTGCCTACCATTGACTACCGACTGTCTACTCTGCCTACCATTGACTATTGACTGTCTACTCTGAGTACCAATGACCATATTGACTGTTTACTCTGACTAACAATGACTACTACCGACTGTCTACTCTGCCTACCAATGACCATATTGACTGTTTACTCTGACTACCAATGACTACTACCGACTGTCTACTCTGCCTACCAATGACCATATTGACTGTTTACTCTGACTACCAATGACTACTACTGACTGTCTACTCTGCCTACTATTGATTACTACCGACTGTCTACTCTTACTACCAATGACAATTGACTGTCTACTCTGCCTGTCTACTCTCCCGACTACTAACTGCCAAGTTATTAACGACGGTTACGTACTCCATTTTCAGGTAATGCAAACTAAACGAAAAATGAAAAACTTTCTTAGCTACTTATTCCCTGTTTATTCCTGGAATGCTGCTTGAACTACAATAATGAATAGCGGAGGACCAAAGGCAAGTTTCGCTGCGCATCGAGGCGTCCAAGAGAGAGAGAGTAGAGATGACAGATGTGAGGAAAGATAAGGAATAGGCCAAAGCCAGACAGAATTCCCACAGTGCCAATTATAAATTGTGTTGCAAACTGTACACGCCATACTTTCGTAGAATAGAGGATGCTGGAAAGTGAGAGAAATGATGAGTAATAAGCACCTGGCACGCTCGCATGAGTTGGGTTAAATAAATGAGCTGCGTTAATATTTATACTCCGGAACGTCTGGACAAAACGTTCTAAAAAGTCTGTTAGATGAATATATATACATGTATATATTGGATATTGCATCAATACTGAATTCATATTATTTACCTGACTGCAGCACTGAAGGTTTAAAAAATAAGTATACACTTTAACGCATAAATATTAATGGCTTGGATTGGTTTCCACAATCACATCCTGCCTTCTCACTGCCACCATTCTCTCCTCTCACTGCCACTTATCTCACCTCTCACGGCCACTCATCTCACCTCTCATTGTCCTTCATCTCTCCTCTCACTACCCTTCATCTCTTCTCTCACTAACATTCATCTCTTCTCACACTATCCCTCATCTCTTCTCTCAATATCCCTCATCTCTTCTCTCGCTATCCCTCATCTCTTCTCTCACTACCCTTCATCTCTTCTCTCACTACCATTCATCTCTTCTCACACTATCCCTCATCTCTTCTCTCAATATCCCTCATCTCTTCTCTCGCTATCCCTCATCTCTTCTCTCGCTATCCCTCATCTCTTCTCTCACTATCCCTCATCTCTTCTCTCGCTATCCCTCATCTCTCATCTCTCCTCACACTATCCCTCATCTCTCCTCTCGCTATCCCTCATCTCTTCTCTCGCTATCCCCCATATCTTCTCTCGCTATCCCCCATATCTTCTCTCGCTATCCCTCATCCCTCATCTCTCCTCTCGCTATCCCTCATCTCTCCTCTCGCTATCCCTCATCTCTTCTCTCGCTATCCCCCATATCTTCTCTCGCTATCCCTCATCCCTCATCTCTCCTCTCGCTATCCCTCATCTCTCCTCTCGCTATCCCTCATCTCTTCTCTCGCTATCCCCCATATCTTCTCTCGCTATCCCTCATCCCTCATCTCTCCTCACACTATCCCTCATCTCTCCTCTCGCTATCCCTCATCTCTTCTCTCACTATCCCTCATATCTTCTCTCGCTATCCCTCATCCCTCATCTCTCCTCTCGCTATCCCTCATCTCTCCTCTCGCTATCCCTCATCTCTTCTCTCGCTATCCCTTATCTCTTCTCTCGCTATCCCTCATCTCTTCTCTCGCTATCCCTCATCTCTTCTCTCGCTATCCCTCATCTCTTCTCTCACTGCCCCTCATCTCTCCTCTCTTTCTCTCCCTCATATCTCCTCTCTTTCTCTCCCTCATCTCTCCTCTCTTTCTCTCCCTCATCTCTCCTCTCTTTCTCTCCCTCATCTCTCCTCTCTTTCTCTCCCTCATCTCTCCTCTCTTTCTCTCCCTCATCTCTCCTCTCTTTCTCTCCCTCATCTCTCCTCTCTTTCTCTCACTCATCTCTCCTCTCTTTCTCTCCCTCATCTCTCCTCTCTTTCTCTCCCTCATCTCTCCTCTCTTTCTCTCCCTCATCTCTCCTCTCTTTCTCTCCCTCATCTCTCCTCTCTTTCTCTCCCTTACATCTCCTCTCTTTCTGCCCCTCAGCCCAGCGGCTCACCGCTCTGAATGGCAGCCACTTGCGACAACTCCAAACTGCTGCTGGCACTGGAACTGTTCGAATCCTGTCTAGACAGCTGCCTCGAAGAGCCCGCTGCACCTCCGCCGTCGCCTTCGCCACCGCCGCCGCCTCCGCTTAGGAAGACGTCTCCGCAGCTGGTGACGGCCTCCAGCACTGACAGCGGCTGGCCATCGCCGCACGGCAGCAGGCTGTACTTGGGCAGCTGCACAGGCGCCAGCCAGCGGAACCGGTCGGCTAGCAGGGGCTCCATGCGAAACGAGCAGGGGTCGCTGGTGTGGAACAGGTTGTACACCTGGCCGCAGGCTGGTCGAGCTAAATGGAGGTTTTTAGAGCTTTCCTAACTTAGGTTTCAAGGTCAAGGTTAACTGCTAGTGCACTACTTGTATTAGTACATCTAGATTAACTGCACCTTTTACAATGGGAGGCGCTTGATTTAGAGGCCATTCTGAAGAGATTCAAAGGCGATTCTAAGCAGATTCAGAGACGAGTCTATACAGATTCAGGGGCGATTCTTAAGAGATTCAGGGGCGATTCTCAAAAGATTCAGAGGCGATTCTTAAGAGATTCAGAGGCGATTTTCAACAGATTCAGAGGCGATTCTCAACAGATTCAGAGGCGATTCTCAACAGATTCAGAGGCAATTTTCAACAGATTCAGAGGCGATTCTCAACAGATTCAGAGGCGATTCTCAACAGATTCAGAGGCGATTCTCAACAGATTCAGAGGCGATTCTCAACAGATTCAGAGGCGATTCTCAACAGATTCAGAGGCGATTCTTAAGAGATTCAGAGGCGATTCTTAAGAGATTCAGAGGCGATTCTCAACAGATTCAGAGGCGATTCTCAACAGATTCAGAGGCGATTCTCAACAGATTCAGAGGCGATTCTCAACAGATTCAGAGGCGATTCTCAACAGATTCAGAGGCGATTCTCAACAGATTCAGAGCCGATTCTCAACAGATTCAGAGGCGATTCTTACGAGATTCAGAGGCGATTTTCAACAGATTCAGAGGCGATTCTCAACAGATTCAGAGGCGATTTTCAACAGATTCAGATGCGATTCTCAACAGATTCAGAGGCGATTCTTACGAGATTCAGAGGCGATTTTCAACAGATTCAGAGGCGATTCTCAACAGATTCAGGGGCGATTCTCAACAGATTCAGAGGCGATTCTCAACAGATTCAGAGGCGATTCTCAACAGATTCAGAGGCGATTTTCAACAGATTCAGAGGCGATTCTCAACAGATTCAGAGGCGATTCTCAACAGATTCAGAGGCGATTCTCAACAGATTCAGAGGCGATTCTCAACAGATTCAGAGGCGATTCTCAACAGATTCAGAGGCGATTCTTAAGAGATTCAGAGGCGATTCTCAACAGATTCAGAGGCGATTCTCAACAGATTCAGAGGCGATTCTCAACAGATTCAGAGGCGATTCTTAAGAGATTCAGAGGCGATTCTTAAGAGATTCAGAGGCGATTATCAACAGATTCAGGGGCGATTTTCAACAGATTCAGAGGCGATTCTCAACAGATTCAGAGGCGATTCTCAACAGATTCAGAGGCGATTCTCAACAGATTCAGAGGCGATTCTCAACAGATTCAGAGGCGATTCTCAACAGATTCAGAGGCGATTCTCAACAGATTCAGAGGCGATTTTTAAGAGATTCAGAGGCGATTCTCAACAGATTCAGAGGCGATTCTCAACAGATTCAGAGGCGATTCTCAACAGATTCAGAGGCGATTCTCAACAGATTCAGAGGCGATTCTTAAGAGATTCAGAGGCGATTCTCAACAGATTCAGAGGCGATTCTCAACAGATTCAGAGGCGATTCTCAACAGATTCAGAGGCGATTCTTAAGAGATTCAGAGGCGATTCTTAAGAGATTCAGAGGCGATTATCAACAGATTCAGGGGCGATTTTCAACAGATTCAGAGGCGATTTTCAACAGATTCAGGGGCGATTCTCAACAGATTCAGAGGCGATTCTTAAGAGGTTCAGAGGCGATTCTTAACAGATTCAGAGGCGATTCTCAACAGATTCAGAGGCGATTCTCAACAGATTCAGAGGCGATTCTTAAGAGATTCAGAGGCGATTCTTAAGAGATTCAGAGGCGATTCTCAACAGATTCAGAGGCGATTCTCAACAGATTCAGAGGCGATTCTCAACAGATTCAGAGGCGATTCTCAACAGATTCAGAGCCGATTCTCAACAGATTCAGAGGCGATTCTTACGAGATTCAGAGGCGATTCTCAACAGATTCAGAGGCGATTTTCAACAGATTCAGATGCGATTCTCAACAGATTCAGAGGCGATTCTTAAGAGATTCAGAGGCGATTCTCAACAGATTCAGAGGCGATTCTCAACAGATTCAGAGGCGATTCTCAACAGATTCAGAGGCGATTCTCAACAGATTCAGAGGCGATTCTCAACAGATTCAGAGGCGATTTTTAAGAGATTCAGAGGCGATTCTCAACAGATTCAGAGGCGATTCTCAACAGATTCAGAGGCGATTCTCAACAGATTCAGAGGCGATTCTCAACAGATTCAGAGGCGATTCTTAAGAGATTCAGAGGCGATTCTCAACAGATTCAGAGGCGATTCTCAACAGATTCAGAGGCGATTCTCAACAGATTCAGAGGCGATTCTTAAGAGATTCAGAGGCGATTCTTAAGAGATTCAGAGGCGATTATCAACAGATTCAGGGGCGATTTTCAACAGATTCAGAGGCGATTTTCAACAGATTCAGAGGCGATTCTTAAGAGATACAGAGGCGATTATCAACAGATTCAGGGGCGATTTTCAACAGATTCAGGGGCGATTCTTAGAGAATCTGAGACGATTTCCATGAAATTCAGAGAATTATACTAAGATTCAGGAGTGATTTTCTGTTTCACATCTGGTGATTTAGTTAGGACAAATACTGCGATTCCAATGGCAGCTATCTGACTGATATTGATAAACAAAGACTGTCAGACGAGTGTAGACACAAGCAAGAGGAATAACGTCACCTTGGGCCAATTAAGACTTGCACAGGTAGGCAAGAGAAAAATAACAGAAACTACGTAAACAAAATTTGTAAGGAGGCGGTGACAACACCAGGATACGAGTAAGTAAGGGTTAGCCCCATGTACTAAAAATAAAGCACAAACAAAAAGGCGAACCGCTACTTTTCAGGTGTCAAACTACCGAAGCAATTTAACTAAAATATGCAACATTAACAATGGAATATTAGTAAATATCAGCTTAGACTTAATACCCAGAAACAAAGTGGTAATTGATAAAAAATCAATCTTAACAAATATTCGACGTGAAAATCAACTAAATTGTGATGGAATTCACCAGTGTAAATCGAGTTATACAACAGCAAGGCGGTCGGGTTTTACCCTGAAAAGCGGTCTGCAGATCCGCTGGCAGGCCTGCTGGCAAGCGGAATTCGTTTGATCAGGTTGGAGCTTGGGCTTGAGATCCGAGTGTACTGCATTTACTGTAGCTGACAGGCTGGCTGTCTGTGCGTCTGTGTCTGTTTGTCTGTCTGTCTGTGTGTCTGTGTGTCTGGCTGTCTGTCTGTCTGTCTGTCTGTCTGTCTGTCTGTCTGTCTGTCTGTCTGTGTGTCTGGCTGTCTGTCTGTCTGTCTGTCTGTCTGTCTGTCTGTCTGTGTGTCTGGCTGCCTGTCTGTCTGTCTGTGTGTCTGTCTGTCTGTCTGTCTGTCTGGCTGCCTGTCTGGCTGCCTGTCTGTCTGTCTGTCTGTGTGTCTGGCTGCCTGTCTGTCTGTCTGTCTGTCTGTCTGTCTGTCTGTCTGTGTGTCTGGCTGCCTGTCTGTCTGTCTGTCTGTCTGTCTGTCTGTCTGTCTGTCTGTCTGTCTGTCTGTCTGTCTATCTGTCTGTCTGTCTGTCTGTCTGTCTGTGTGTCTGGCTGCCTGCCTGTCTGTCTGTCTGTCTGTCTGTGTCTGTCTGTCTGTCTGTCTGTCTGTCTGTCTGTCTGTCTGTCTGTCTGTCTGTCTGTCTGTCAGTCTGTCTCTGTCTGTCTGTCTTGCGGTTGCCTGTATGTTTAAATCTTAGTGTCTGCCCTAGCGTCTGACTAATACACCCCTAGTGTCTGCTATAGTTTTTGTCCACTCTGGCAATCGTACTGTTTGTGCCTGCCAGTGCATTCAGTCTTGCACAAGCTGGCCAGAAATAATAAATAAAACTAAGACTAACAAACTGCAAAACATATTGTTGCACACAAACACAATGAGGCTAAGATAACGCTGCATGGCATTGGCCTATAAAAAAATATTTGTTTATATCAAGGGTTTGATTTCATAAATAACGTTAATTACGACACTATTACGCAGAATAACAAATAAAACCATCCTCCAGGCACTTCAAACAGTACATTAATGTACATGTAGCTCTCTTACCGCACTTGTCCTTCTGACTGTTGACGCGCCTGTAGGCCAGCACCAGGGCGAGCGGGCAGCCCAGCAGGAACAGGTCCGACACGTCAAACTCCAGCCGGTATTCGCCGCCATCAAAGCCGGCAGACTGGGCGCCTTCAGTCAGCGATTGAAGCCGCCTGGCCGAGCCGCGTCTGCTGCCCTCGCCGACGCCGCTGGCGCCCTCGTCGCTGGAAGCCGACGCCGACGCCGAGGCGGAAGCTGACGGTGGAGTTGGCGGCTTCAATCGAAATTCAAGACGATCGGGCGCCGAGTCCAGCTTGTGCACCGGCTGGCGACTCGGCGGGTTGCCGACGCCGCCGCCGTTGACGCCGTCGCTTTTGCGGCACTGGCGCACTCGGGTCAGCACGTCGTAGCCGACGATGCCGCCTGTGCTGTCGCCAATGATGCAGACCTGAATTTTTTATTTTGTATCGATAATATACCACTGGTTTTCAAATTGCACTATTAACAGTAGGTGAGTGCGGGTTGCACTCTTTAATCCACGGAAATTCTTTTGGACGATATGTATTAGAGGATCTGGGAGAAATGAGGATCTGGGAGACTGAGGATCTGGGAGACTGAGGATCTGGGAGACTGAGGATCTGGGAGACTGAGGATCTGGGAGACTGAGGATCTGGGAGACTGAGGATCTGGGAGACTGAGGATCTGGGAGACTGAGGATCTGGGAGACTGAGGATCTGGGAGAACTGAGGATTTAGGAGAACTGGGGATCTGGGAGGCTGGCCCAGCAACTGAGGATCTGGGAGGCTGGCCCAGCAGCTGAGGATCTGGGAGGCTGGCCCAGCAGCTGAGGATCTGGGAGGCTGGCCCAGCAACTGACACTCTGGGAGGCTGGCCAGCAACTGAGGATCTGGGAGGCTGGCCCAGCAACAGAGGATCTGGGAGGCTGGCCCAGCAACAGAGGATCTGGGAGGCTGGCCCAGCAACAGAGGATCTGGGAGGCTGGCCCAGCAACTGACACTCTGGGAGGCTGGCCCAGCAACTGAGGATCTGGGAGGCTGGCCCAGCAACTGACACTCTGGGAGGCTGGCCCAGCAACTGGGGATCTGGGAGGCTGACCCAGCAACTGAGGATCTGGAAGACTCGCTCAGCAACTGAGGATCTGGGAGGCTGGCCCAGCAACTGGGGATCTGGGAGGCTGGCTCAGCAACTGGGCATATGGGAGGCTGGCCCAGCAACTGGGGATCTGGGAGGCTGGCCCAGCAACTGACACTCTGGGAGGCTGGCCCAGCAACTGGGGATCTGGGAGGCTGACCCAGCAACTGAGGATCTGGAAGACTCGCTCAGCAACTGAGGATCTGGGAGGCTGGCCCAGCAACTGGGGATCTGGGAGGCTGGCCCAGCAACTGGGGATCTGGGAGGCTGGCCCAGCAACTGAGGATCTGGGAGGCTGGCCCAGCAACTGAGGATCTGGGAGGCTGTCACAGCAACATTTGAAGGTCACAGACCTGTCCATTAAATCCGCGTCCCTCAGGCGAGGCCAGAAATTCTTTATAGCGCTCGTTCATTCGCCCAGCAACCGCTGCCAAGGTGGAGGCGTACTCAGGTGAGCTGGTGAAGAGCAGCGGCACTGTTGCCATGGGGATGTGATCGTAGGCCAGGGTCACGGAGGCGTCAGCTTGGCTAGCGGCGCCGCGCTGTAGGCGGTACTGGTAGGGCGACACCGTTGTGAGAGCCTGTAGGGCCTCGGCCACCTGCGTTGGGAGTGACGACGCAAGAATATTCAAGCGATGAGTCTCAGTCATCAGAACGCTAAAAATCCCACACAAATCCTTCAGATCCCACAAATCCTTCAGATCCAACGCAAATCCTTCAGATCCCACACAAATCCTTCAGATCCAACGCAAATCCTTCAGATCCCACACAAATCCTTCAGATCCCACACAAACCACCCTTCAGATCTCACACAAACCCTTCAGATCCCACAAAAACCCTTTAGATCCCACACAAACCCTTTAGATCCCACACGAACCCTTTAAATCCTACACAAACCCTTTAGATCTCACACAAACCCTTTAGATCCTAAACAAACCCTTCAGATCCCACACAAACCCTTTAGATCCCACACAAACCCTTCAGATCCCACACAAATCCTTTAGATCCCCCACAAATCCTTCAGATTCCACAAAAATGCTTCAGATTCCACAAAAATGCTTCAGATCCCACACAAACCATTTAGATCCCACACAAACCCTTCAGATCCCACACAAACCTTCCAGATCTCGCACAAATCATTCAGAGCCCACACAAACTCTTCAGATCCCACACAAACTCTTCAGATCCCACACAAACCCTTCAGATCCCACACAAACCTTCCAGATCTCGCACAAATCATTCAGAGCCCACACAAACCCTTCAGATCCCACACAAACCCTTTAGATCCTACACAAACTCTTCAGATCCCACAAAAACCCTTTAGATCCCACACAAACCTTCCAGATCTCGCACAAATCATTCAGAGCCCACACAAACCCTTCAGATTCCACAAAAATGCCTCAGATGCTACACAAATCCACCAGACCCCGCACTCAGTCAGCAAATCGGTCTTAAATCCCAGAAACCCGATCGAGCCTCACCAGAGGTGGCACGGACACGAGTCGGACAGCAAACCGGCCAGCCAGGCACCGATAGTGCTGGCCAACCAAAGCCTTCAAGGTGGCCCGCAGTGTGGCAATGTCAGCGTGCTTATTGTGGTACTCATGGTTAGTGTCCAACACGCTGCCGCCATGCAGCACCAGAAACAGAACTCGGCAACCGCCGGTGGACGACGGTGCGGCTGAAACAGTCACGTGATGCTGTCCCTGATGCCGGTGACTGTGACTGTCTGGCAGGCGGTTAACCATCGAGTAGGAGGGGGCGGCAGCCGATGGCTCATTGGGGCTGGAGCAGCTAGCGAAGGACACGGTGTCCATCTCCGAGGCGGCGTCGAAAAACTCCTCCTCCTCCTCTTCGTCGTCGAAGCTGCCGCGACGTCGTTGAATCGACTCGATGCTGTTGGCCTTCCAGCCGGCTGCCAGTGATGTGTCTGGCGGTTGAGGATTAGCATTGACGATTACTGCTAGAATTTGCGTCTGATGAAAAATATGCTGCAGTGTGCATGTCAAAATATTTAAATATTGAGTTAGTCTGAATGCAGGGGTTGGCACACATTCGGAAAATGTCAAGGGCCAGATGCAGAATCTAGCTAATGACTGCGGGCCAGAGGAGGGGAGAGAGGAGAGAAGGGAGAGGAGAGAAGGGAAGTGTCGGATTTCCATCCTCCAATTATTTGTACTTTCTGTTTAGCAATTCAGCCTTGTACTTTTCAGTTAGCCGACTCCCTTCGTCTACCATGCTCTTCCCCACAGACAATCTCAATCGTTAATTCACCATAGATTATACAACTAACCTGTTCATTCTGTTAGTATAAATACAAGTTAATCTGGCGGCTTAGGCCCCTTCACCTCTCTCTCTTCCTTTCTGCACCACTTAAATCTCGTTCTATTAGTTTATTGTCTATTCGACAGGAAGAGAGGGAATAGAAGAGAGGTGAGAGCGAAGTGGAGGAGAGAAGGCAGAGGACAGAATGGAGAGGAGAGGAGAGAGAGGAGATGGGACAGGAGAGAGGGGAGAGGAGAGAGGGGAGAGGAGAGAGGTGAGAGGAGAGAAGGGAGAGGAGAGAAGGGAGAGGAGAGGAGTGAAGAGAAAGGAGAGAAGGGAAGAGAGGGAATAGAAGAGAGGTGAGAGCGAAGTGGAGGAGAGAAGGCAGAGGACAGAATGGAGAGGAGAGGAGAGAGAGGAGATGGGACAGGAGAGAGGGGAGAGGAGAGAGGGGAGAGGAGAGAGGTGAGAGGAGAGAAGGGAGAGGAGAGAAGGGAGAAGAGAAGAGAGAGGAGAGAAAGGAGAGGAGAGAAGGGAGAGGAGAGGAGAGAGAGGAGAGAGAGGAGAGAGAGGAGAGAGAGGAGAGAGAGGAGAGAAGAGAGAGGAGAGAATAGAGAGGAAAGAAGGGAGAGGAGATGGGAGAGGAGAGAAGGGAGAGAAGAGAAGGGAGAGGAGAGAAGGGAGAGGAGAGAAGGGAGAGGAGAGGAGAGAGAGGAGAGAGAGGAGAGAGAGGAGAGAGAGGAGAGAAGAGAGAGGAGAGAAGAGAGAGGAAAGAAGGGAGAGGAGATGGGAGAGGAGAGAAGGGAGAGAAGAGAAGGGAGAGGAGAGGAGAGAGAGGAGAGAAGAGAGAGGAGAGGAGAGAGAGGAAAGAAGGGAGAGGAGATGGGAGAGGAGAGAAGGGAGAGAAGAGAAGGGAGAGGAGATGGGAGAGGAGAGAGGGGAGAGGAGAGAGAGGAGAGGAGAGAAAGGAGAGGAGAGAAGAGAGAGGAGATGGGACAGGAGAGAGGGGAGAGAAGAGAAGGGAGAGAGGAGGAGAAAAGGGAGAGGACATTAGAGAGGAGAGAGCTGAGAAGAGACACAAGCCTTGAGCAGACCGGATTGCTATCGTGAAGTTTCCAAGAACCCGAGGGCCGCATACAGAGGCTTGGCGGGCCGGACTTTGCCAACAACTAGTATAAAGTACAGTGCATTCCCCATTCGATAAATACAATGATTAAAAGTCAACTCAGGCTGATAAACAGGCATGCAGCTCAATTTGCATTTACATAAGTTCGTTACATACTACTTATCGAATAAAAAGTAGTTAAAGCACATTGAATGCAAAACTTTATAGCTTAATATATGCCTAGTAAATTAGAGAAATATATGAAAAACTAATTTCATCATTCTAGCACTTATTGCGCATTGCAGGCAGTTAAAAACACGCGGTTAGAAAGTCAGCGTTGCTGCTAGCAGGTTGCTCAAAAAGCAGTACCGTTATTGCAACAAAGAAATTAAAAAGTTTAAAGAAAATAAAAGTTAATAGCTAATTAATTAAGATAGGCAAATGTTGACCAGCAAAACTTAAGCTGAAACTTTCTTTACCTAGCACGGATGGAAAATGCAGCTCTGCATCGTAAAACTGCAAATCCTCTGAAAATTAAAAATCAATTTTTATCGCATAATCGTTTTTAATTATCAATTATTGAAAATAAAATGGCAGCAGCGATCAATTTAATCATAATCAATTGAATATCAATAAAACAATAAACAATAACAGCTATGCACAACAATAAAATTCCTTTTACTTATAAACTGATAGAGAGCGGAGAGACAGATTCTCAAGCACTGATGGGGAGATTCTCAAGCACTGATGGGGAGATTCTCAAGCACTGATGGGAAGCGGAGAGGCAGATTCTCAAGCACTGATGGGGAGATTCTCAAGCACTGATGGGGAGATTCTCAAGCACTGATGGGAAGCGGAGAGGCAGATTCTCAAGCACTGATGGGGAGATTCTCAAGCACTGATGGGGAGCGGAGAGGCAGATTCTCAAGCACTGATGGAGAGCGGAGAGGCAGATTCTCAAGCACTGATGGGGAGCGGAGAGGCAGATTCTCAAGCACTGATGGGGAGCGGAGAGGCAGATTCTCAAGCACTGATGGGGAGCGGAGAGGCAGATTCTCAAGCACTGATGGAGAGCGGAGAGGCAGATTCTCAAGCACTGATGGGGAGCGGAGAGGCAGATTCTCAAGCACTGATTGGGAGCGGAGAGGCAGATTCTCAAGCACTGATGGAGAGCGGAGAGGCAGAGTCTCAAGCACTGATGGAGAGCGGAGAGGCAGATTCTCAAGCACTGATGGGGTGCGGAGAGGCAGATTCTCAAGCACTGATGGAGAGTGGAGAGGCAGATTCTCAAGCACTGATGGAGAGCGGAGAGGCAGATTCTCAAGCACTGATGGAGAGCGGAGAGGCAGATTCTCAAGCACTGATGGAGAGCGGAGAGGCAGATTCTCAAGCACTAATGGAGAGCGGAGAGGCAGATTCTCAAACACTGATGGAGAGCGGAGAGGCAGATTCTCAAGCACTGATGGAGAGCGGAGAGGCAGATTCTCAAACACTGATGGAGAGCGGAGAGGCAGATTCTCAAGCACTGATGGAGAGCGGAGAGGCAGATTCTCAAGCACTGATGGAGAGCGGAGAGGCAGATTCTCAAGCACTGATGGAGAGCGGAGAGGCAGAGTCTCAAGCACTGATGGAGAGCGGAGAGGCAGATTCTCAAGCACTGATGGAGAGCGAAGAGGCAGATTCTCAAGCACTGATGGAGAGCGGAGAGGCAGATTCTCAAGCACTGATGGAGAGCGGAGAGGCAGATGCAAGGATGGACAATATTATCTTTAATTTTAAGCACAGAAACTGCGTGAAACAGAACATTTGCGCCTAGCCTACTAAAATGTGTGCATATAGAACGTAGAAATGATAGCTAAAAAACTATTAGCTACAACAAAATACACGTAATATTTAATCATCTCTACTCATAGTAGTGCTTTACAACGCGATTGCCTTACCCTGACTGATGGCCCGAGCGCCCAGCTCATCGGGGGAGACGGCGACGGATGCAGCAGCGTTGGCAGCTGCGGCCACGACAGCAGCAGCTTGGCCAGTGGCCGGGTCAATTTCCGCTGCCGCCATGGTGCGGTCCTGACGGGTGAAACAGTTTTAAACAAATCAATCAATATCTTATTTGCTAACAAATTCAATATTTTCATTAATAACTATCTACTCATAGTAGTCAAAACAACTGCGAGAACTTAAGAGACAATGCGCTCAAATTCTCACCCATCTACTAAAAAGTCTCACCCCATCAATGCACAGGTGCTCAAATTCTCACCCATCTACTAAAAAGTCTCACGTCATCAATGCACAGGTGCTCAAATTCTCACCCATCTACTAAAAAGTCTCACGTCATCAATGCACAGGTGCTCAAATTCTCACCCATCTACTAAAAAGTCTCACGTCATCAATGCACAGGTGCTCAAATTCTCACCCATCTACTAAAAAGTCTCACGTCATCAATGCACAGGTGCTCAAATTCTCACCCATCTACTAAAAAGTCTCACGTCATCAATGCACAGGTGCTCAAATTCTCACCCATCTACTAAAAAGTCTCACTTGATCAATGCACAGGTGCTTAAATTCTCATCATATTAAGCAACGTGTGCTTAAATCTCTCCCCTTCAAGGAACTCATACTCAAAATCCTCACACTGAAAATCTCACATCATGCAGCCAAACCACACTCGAAACCAGGTCAGTCTAAAGCAGCAACAGCAAGCTGAAAAGAACACAGTTCGCCACCAAACACAGGACGAACCTCTTCCTGCTCAGCAACAGCGGCAGCCATTTTGTCCTGCAAAGCGGCGGCCGTCTCAGCCTCCAGCTGTCGAATATCGGCCATTGTGAGGCCGACCCATTCGTCCTGCCAGGCCCAGGCCTGCCTGTGCGCTCTCAGCATGGTCTTGCGCAGCGCCACATCGTGTATGAATCGTTCAATTTTGGTCTGCATGCCCCAGTAGCGGAATTCAACTCGGCACAATTTGTAACTGCACATTATTGCCGACTTGCCGTCCGGCGTCACAGGCTTCGACGCGGCTTCGTCGCGCCAGCCGTCGTCTAGGGGGCCGCGGCCGGTCTTTTCGGATACGAACAGGCGCGGATCCTCGTCGCGGGTGTAATGTCCCGGGTCTACCGGGTCGCGCACTATGTCGATATAGTCCACCTTCAAGGCGAGGGGTTTAGAGATGGACAGGATCCGTTAAAAAAGGCTTAAAACGATTGTTCTAACATGGATTGGAATGACAAAAATTATCTCTTGACTCTTAACAGGGGCATCATTTCTAAAGCCTGCTGCAATTTGAAGCTTTGTCTTTCGAGTTAGAAAACGTCAAAAACATTTTTTAACGTCTAAAGCTTTGAGCTAATCAATTTTACAATTTTTCGATGATATAAAAATTTGAGCTGTGAAAGCGAACGTGAGGGTTGTGCGGAAAAAGGAAACAATTTAACCCCTAATAGCCCTTCGCCGTTGGCTGAGAGAAATATTGCTTAAAAATTGTGAGTAGGGACATCACAGAAGTTAGCGATGCGAATGGAATCATTAGGTAGACTACAAATCGATAATCGTCTTTACAGAGAAAAACAGCGATACGGCGACTAGAGGGGCAGTAAAGAAAATGGGGTGGTGGGCTGAGGGGCCGAAAAAACTGTCGATAACAGCCCAACTCACTCTGTGCACAATGCACACAGGCGGAGAAAAACAGCGATAAGTGCTGTTAGAGAGGGCAGTAAGGTAAATGGGGTGATGGGCTGAGGGGCCGACAAAACAATCGATAACAAGCCCAACCCATTCCGCGCACACAGACGAAGAGAAAAACAGCAATAAGTGCGATTAAAGGGGGCAGTAAAAACTGGGGTGGTGGGCTGAGGGGCCAACAAAACAATCGATAACAAGCCCAAC